>APFE030024073.1:144632-232778 GCA_000404065.3 Pinus taeda
TTGGACATTAACTTGGAACCTATGCCTCTGATATGTTTTTCAAAAGAACCAATATAAGCATTCTTAGAAGAATTTGAAGACAAACAGGAATGGTTTACCTCTTCTTCAAGTTGATACTTGGCCAAGGCTTCTTTGGCAACAAAGATTTGTGACTCCAACTCATGCATCCTTTTCAGGTTCATATTTGCAATATGAAGTTGCCTCTCCATTTCCTGCAATTTGTCAGAAAGCATCTGCTTCTCTTCCTCCACAGAATTCAACTGCTCTCTAAGTATGTTGCTCTTCCTTCCATCCTCGTACATTTCTCTCACCATATCCAGCATGGTGGACAAGTCTTGCTTCATGTCTCCATCAAAGGAACTTCGGGAGCAATAAGAATTTGAGAACTCACTTGTAGAAGTTGTCATTTTCAAAATGCATAAAAGAACTTCAAACAAGATTAATAAGGAGCTTATTCAGCAACCTTTTGCAACAAACCTCTTGTGCTTCAAGGGTTGCTTTGAGGTCCTTTGGGATAAAAGAATGCCTTCAGCCCTTCTTCCTTCTTGTCCTTCCTGGATTGAGCTATCACTAGCTTTCCCTTCACCTCTGCAAACTCAAACATTAGTCAGTCTGCAACCAAGCATACAATCGATGAGGCAATCAATCCTTTACTGTTAAAACACCTTTCAGACAAGCAATCTTTGCCCTGTCAATAAAGCATTCTGTTACAACCTTTTTTGAAGGTGGGGTTAATCAACCTGGCTCTGATACCACCTGATCTGAAAATGGGGCTCTTAGACTTCTTGTCTGACTTACAAGAATCTCTCCCACTTCCAAAGCTTCTAATTTTCCCAAGTCTTAATGATTAACCAATGCGGAAATAAGAAATGCTTGAAAATATGGGTGTATGCTTGTATTTGTTTTTAGTTGATTATTTACTTTAAAATCTATTGTTTGTGCTGATATGGAAAGGTACTTAAACTGATATGCGCTGATATGGGAAGGTACTTAAACTGATATATAAATGCATATAACAGTAGTTAAGCAGCCATAAAAAAAACAAACACATAAGACAACAGTATAATATGGAGTTCACCCCGATATCTTGGGCTACGTCTCCTTGAGCCCTAATCAACTCGATTAGGCTCTCTGGGATTATGGCAATAGTTCTTTTACAAGTGCCTGCGCTTAACTCCAATGTTTTATACAGGAACATTGGGCTCAGAACACCATCCTAACCGTTGGCTCTTGGAGCTCTTCGGCTTTCTAGCTCTGGCTCTTGGCTTTGGCTCTGGCTCTGGCTCTATGGCTCAGGCTCTGGTTCTGGCTCTCAGCACTTGCTTCTTGCGCTCGCGCTAGCTCTTGCTTTAGCTGTGGCTCGCAGCTCTCTGCTCTGGCTTTTCTAAGCTCTTTCTCTCGGCCTTTGCATGCCTCTGTGAGTCACTCGACCTCCAAGCAACTCCAACAACAATACGTTGCTATCAATTGAGCTCTCTAGCTTTTCCACTCGACCTCCGAGTGACTCCCCAGGCTCTCTGTGCATTCAGCGTTTTTTCATTGTTCGCTCTTTTTCTACCTATTACAGTGAGCTCGGCTCTGGTTTCTCTGCTTCCAGGTCTGTTTACTGCTTCCTAGGCTGCTCTCTCTTTTTTTTTGCTCTCTGTCTGTTTGTGGCTTAAAGCCAGTTTGTCTCATGACTGTTCGCTTCCTCTTTCTCTTCGCCTGTTCGTCTCCCTTCTTTTCCGTTGTTAGAGTCACTGCATCACCTCATAGGGAAACGACCACCTATTCCGTAACGGATAAGTGTCAGGTTCACTGGAAACACTCGATTGTTTGAAACAACCGTTATTTCCATTTTATTCCAAGAATGCCCGCAAAACACGAATCTCTGCTAACTCATCGTCCACGTCGAATTTCAAATCTTTATGCGTCGTGGCTTATTTCTCCCTTAGGTTCGGTCATCCATCGGGTGCAATCTCCGCCGTTAGATCTGGGGCATCCAGATCCTACAGTTATCGCTCTTATCGCACGGTTGACTTGCTCGGACATTAGCCCGCGATGAGAGCGGTTTTCTCTCTCATCCGCCGAACACGCGTCAATCACTGTATGGCATCGCTGGGTCCTCTGACAATTCCGCTTACCACCCGAAACGCCTCCGATATACCGTCGGTTTTGGAGCGCAGGACTCGCCGTCTGTTTTCGCGCTTTTCCCATGGTTCTTTGGTTTTCCTTGTGACTGTGCGCTCGGGGCTTTTCCTTCTCGAGGGGTTTTGCCCATCGATGCGCGATTAGCGCTTTGCGCTATGCACAGTCCCCATGGGCCACCGGTCAATGCTCTTTGACCGAATGTCCTCGTTGCTCTGTGCTGGCTGCAAATTGTCGTTGTTCAGAGGTTATTTTTGATAGGCTTCGACATCCATAAGACTTTAAACTTCGGTATGAGCTTTTACAGAGTTCGTGTAGCTTTAAGAGAGTTTAAGGATCCAATTTCGGATCAGGAAGTGGGCATTGCTGCAGGCGAATGAATCACAGTGAAATCAAATGCAACTGCAGGTGAATGAATGTGCAAAAAGGGCAGCGCTGGAGGCAAGCAGAACAAACGAAATGCAGGTAGAGTTGAGGCTGCAGGGCCTTTAAATAAGGGTGCAAAAAAAAATTGGCAAATTAAGAATCCGGTTCAACATTTTATCTGTGTGATTCACCTTCTGAAACAGTTCGTTGAGGTTCAAACTGGTACGGCATTTAGGATCACAGAACCTCAATGAATTTTAAGCAAAAAAACTCAAGCAGCGGCAAATTTTGAAAATGCTGAACCCTGTGACATAACGAAATCTGCGTATGACCTTTTTATGGTGTACATTGGTATTATTATCACTCTTATAAACATTCCATATCACATGAACTCAGAAATAATATCATGTTTCAAAAAATTATTTTGGTTCAACAAATCAGACCTCAAACAGAGCATGCCATTCACCATAAGCATCAAAAAGAAAATCTTCTGATATTTTAAAGTAAAAATAACTCTAAATTTCGATATATTTCAGAGTCTATCAAAGTTAAACCTTGGAATATTTAAAACATCAAATTATGCCCTGACAAAACACACATTATTAAATGTGTAATGGCCAGATAATGTAAATGTAAGATGATACCTCAATTTCTGTAGCCTTAAAATCCTCCTGAAGAACAGATTGGAGTGCAGAAACTGCTGTCTGTGTAGAAAAAACAAACAAATCCAAGACGAATGAAAAAATGCAACCAGAAACCACTCAAGAAAATCTAAATAATGTATTTGAACATTTTATTTTCAAGCTGAGTTCTCTGACAGATCATTTTCCTGTACTCTAAGGAATGCAAGTGTAGACAACAAATCATTTGTCAGCATAAAACAAAGAAAAGCTCCAAGCATTTAACATGCACAAAAACAGTGGCACCAATGTCAGTGAATAAACTTATAAAGCATTTCACACAAATATATTATTGGGATGTGATAGAACATTTCAGAATAATTTATTAATGAGATGTAAATATTTAAATGGTCAAGAAGATGAAATAGGATGACAAACTGACATGAGGAAATCTGCATGCCGAGGTGTTTAACTGAGCTACATGTAAAGCTACTTTTTAGTATCCACTTCCCAAACAAAAATAAACGCAGGCGTGTCATAGCAATAAAGAAGTCATAAAACCAAACAAATGAAAATTGTCAAAGTTAACAAATTCAATATTACAAGCATTGGCATAATAATCTATCATGAAGAACACTTGTTATTTGTGACCAAACATTTGCATGCCTCAGAGGAATGCAATTATTCGACAATAATTAAATGCAACATTTTAGGAGGGTGGTCAATGAGTGGTTGTGAGGAAAAATGTTTGCCCTTCCCACCAGGGTTCGTATCCCACAGTGACATGTTTATTCTTAATGAGTCAATTGTAGATGAGCTATATATGATCTATACATGAGTAGTTGACCTGGCCTTGTGCTCTAAAGAATCTAGGGTTTAACCTGGGTGTCATCCTCAAAAAGAGGGGAAGTGACTGGGAAAAGATTATTAGAAAAAACATTTTAGGAGGGCAAAAACTTATAGTTCAAAACTTCAAGTGATTTCAATAAATGGCAAAAGTAAGAGGATAAAGACGGGAAGAAAAATTATTTGTAAAAAGAAATTATAGTAGTAGAATGACGAATCACAAGCCCTATAGCAGGTCATTGAAGGTGAATGTGTAGCCCGGAGAAGGTATAAACGCTACAAAAGAAGAATTTACCAAACTAGAAACTTGTTAAGCTTAAAAGGTAGGGCTTGCAATGTCAATATTATATTTGTGTGAGTCCAATACCAAACTACAACAGGGGCATGAGATGAACTTAGTAACCACCATTTAGATAATACCAGGAGGAGATCATCTTATGGGATTTCAACGCCAAGTACACTAGGAACATGAGCTGAAATAAACCAAAACCACTAAGGAACGCTGCAACTGGAAGAGAAGAAAGAAGTGCAGTTTCAGAATCATTTATGAGCAAAATAAAGGCTGCGAGCTGAATAATGGAATTAACATAGGGGATAAATATATGATCAACATGTATTAAGTTATACTTCAGGGCAACAGCAATACTACTACAAGAACTGACATAATATATTCCAAAATAAATTCAAGGTAAACCAAACTATTGACTGAAACTGGCATCCATTCAAGGACACGGACAGCTCTTGAAACCCCATTTTACTCAAGGGCACATATTTATATAGATCCCATACGAGGGTCTTCTATAGTAAATAACTACCATGGAAAATTCTTTATATATTTAAAAGAACAAACTGCAATCTGCCAAAGATCAACATTAATGAACCTATTTCCACAAAGCATAGATCAGGAAAGGAAAAAGAAAGCAGGCGAACTTTGACATCATAAATAGGAAAGAGTACGAAAATGGGAAAATCACGACATCATAAAAAGGAAATTTTAAGAAAGCATACAAACCTTGACAGTTTCTTAAAGTGAAACATGAAAGAAATCACAATAAAGAACATTGAATTACAAGCAAAATAATATGAAATTTCACAAGACACAGGATCCATTTCCCTGAATAGCGACATATTGAATAAAATACAATAGCATTACAGCAAAAGTACTCACACTTTGCGGTGAATCAGTTTAAAAAGCAGTCCAGCTCCTAACCGTAACCTTAACACTAATAGTTCTGTGCCATAATGGCATGATCATTTTATCAGACTATAAACAAGACATTTGACAATATCTACAGCAAGATATATTGATACACTAGTTGTAAAACCCAAAGAGAATGGCTTTATGTTTGATTCCATCAGAAGAAACTGAAATTAACATTTATATTAATGCCTATGAAAAACGCCAGAAAGAATATCTTCAACCTGCCTAGAACAGAATGATAAAGTTCCAATTCCAGATGCAAAAGAGTACCTGTACAGTTTCCTCATAAGATAACTCTGGATTATTCTTCAATTTCTTCTCCAGAAAACTGACTGCCTCTGACTCCTTGACACCAGCAGCAGTTGCCTGAAACCATTGTCACTAGAAAATTACCAAAATGGAAGTGTATACATAAACCAATGATCAGAGCAAGTCATTTTCTGTTGCTAAATATTCAAGGATCAGTCTCCAAGAATGCACAGCCTGAAAGTGCCATCATATGATCACAAGCATAAGAGGTTTTGATTTCTAAATCATGTCATTACCAAGTTCTTTCCATACAACTTTGATTCTGGACCATGGAAAGCAGAGGTGCTACAAAAATATTTGAAGGGAAAACAAAGAGTCCAACATTCAGAAGAAGCAGACATCTGCATGGGATACTAGTAACTAAAGAGACTACAATACAACCCAGTAATAGCTTGAACTATAGAAATGATGCATGGGAGAATAGAAAGAATATATTGATCCACCAGTTGAGATGACCGTTATGTATTCCTGCATGTCTGCATGTAGTCCAGATTCAATAGACTACAAACATTCACAACACTGTTTTCACACATATTTACAAAAAAAGCAAAATAAAACTGTAAAATTGTACTGATGCTGCATGTAGTACAGATTCATTCAACCTTACCACATGTTTCCTAGATAACCAGGTAGACTGATAGAGTAATAAATCTAAATTGCTTCACATTGTAGCAACACAACGTTGCAGTACTTGTTTTCTCCTCTTTCCTCAGCCTTGTTAGCTTCTTAGAGAAACTACAGAGTAGCAAATCCAAGTTCAATCCAATTCCTATCTTACCCCATTCTAAGCCCCTAGGACACTTCTGCCAATCTCTGCTTCTAATCCTTAATTGCATAATCAGATTTCTCTCTATACACGAAACCAATTCATTTATCTTATAAATGCCACTTCTACAACCAGCATGTGCGAACTTCACACTTCATTCTTCCAACAGGCATTGAGAGCTTCTTGTTGATAGTCAATATTGATGTTCCACTGATCATCAATGGTTAATGTTGATCTCCCCTGGTCATCAGTACCTCAACCCGTAAATTCATAACAGGTCAACCCACCCAATTCTCAGGACAATAACCAAATGCCATCTAATCTTTCAGATGTCAGAACTCCTAGAATTGGTCTTTTGTGTATCACTTGCTAGCTTGAGGGAACTTTGCTTTCAAACATATTAACATCGATATTTCAGTTGTCTGCTTCTCCCAGAACCCCAATATGATGTCCTCTAGAGGTTCCCAGGTTTCTACAATCAAATCTACTATGTCCAACAAACCAATCTCACTTTCCTAATCGAACATTAATGGTTCAGTTTGAATTGGACCAGTCATCACACCAAACACAGCTGTATGATAAATTAGGTTGGCAAACCCAATTTAAGGGTATTGTTGTCCCTCAAAACAACAATTTGAAATCCTCCATATTTCATTGGCTTCATCTTCAAATTCTGCCTCCTAATCATCTCATTGGGTAAGTGTCACCATGCTGATATGAAAATGATGGCAATCTCAATACTTGTTACACCTGTTCTGTATTTATGTCATGTCTTCAATAAATATATGCAGAACCATAACAGCAATAACGAAATAAGAAGGAAAATATCCATACATTATTCCTATCCAAATAATAGATGCTCCATTACAGGGCCTTCACAACACATTTTTTGAAAGAGATCACTACAATCATCCAACAAATAGAATGGTATCTCCAATCTTCCATTAAACTTGCCAAAATGATGTGCAATGCAGCCCAACAGGAGAGCTCCTCAATTTCCAGCAAACCCTTGAGATCAACTCCTCTTTCAATAAAAAAGTAATTGTCTTGCTAGATCCATTACTTCTCCAAGGAATACAATAAAATATTACATCTCTATCCTCCTCAACAAAATCCTTTACTAAAATTAGAAGTGAGTTGTTCGGGTCCACTCTCCTCTCCTAGAAGAACTAATATGATAATTATCCTTCACAAGGGCAACAATATAAAATTGTTCTCATATTGATCTAACTACATGAGACAATTTCAACAACAATAATAGAGTTAGCTAAAAGCACTCCCACAATAGCCAAGACTGTGACATACTCCTCGAAGCAATTGACATATTGACCAACCTAATAATTGTGGATCGACCTCTTTCAAACGCAAGCTTGACCATAAAGAAAACAGCCCCATTAATGATCAGAGTACCACGTACAACTCCTCCTCTTTCAATAAAAAAGTAATTGTCTTGCTAGATCCATTACTTCTCCAAGGAATACAATAAAATATTACATATCTATCCTCCTCAACAAAATCCTTTACTAAAATTAGAAGTGAGTTGTTCGGGTCCACTCTCCTCTCCTAGAAGAACTAATATGATAATTATCCTTCACAAGGGCAACAATATAAAATTGTTCTCATATTGATCTAACTACATGAGACAATTTCAACAACAATAATAGAGTTAGCTAAAAGCACTCCCACAATAGCCAAGACTGTGACATACTCCTCGAAGCAATTGACATATTGACCAACCTAATAATTGTGGATCGACCTCTTTCAAACGCAAGCTTGACCATAAAGAAAGCAGCCCCATTAATGATCAGAGTACCACGTACAACTCCGTGCAAGATAAAAAATAAGCCTCCCATCATGACTTAACCCCACAATTTGGTAAACTCGTGGAATGAAAGGAAGAGGCAGCCCACTCAATGTTCTTCATAACTCAGGTTGATAGTGAACATGGTGTACTTCATTAATGGGATAATTCTTAGCATACATTCCATACCAAAGTCGTGACATCACCTCCATATAATGTATCCAATAGAAACAGTTGACATCTTGCAGACCCACAGCTTCATATATAACAATGCAAGCCTCCTTGATATGGAGGTGATGGGACAGACCACATCCACAAAATAATTATTATCCCATCATGTTAATAGTTAGAAGTGTTGAATTTTTTAGCAACTAGGGAGAAATTTCCCTAGAAACCACTTTTATGTGGTTAACCACTTTCACACTTGAAGCGAATTATTTCTCAAGAGCAAATTATTTTCCATAAGAGCAAAAGTTATTTCAAAAATATTTTATAAAGCAATTAGACATGTGCAAAATAAAATCACTTTAAGTTATCTAACTCGAATGGATCACTCTAGGAGCTTCCAAAACACTTAATCTAAGGGAGGGATCTTGCCTCAAAGATTTCTATATATTGAAGAGAAACCTTCATTTGCAACACATCGAGTTCTCTCTCTCTCGCTTTGGTGATCTAGCTCTCGCATTGATGATCAAGCGCTCGCATTAGTAATTTATCTCTCATATTATCAGTAGAAGATCTATTGCAAATTTGCAAATCTCTTATCGTCATTGGCAGATCTCTTATTATTAGTCGCAGATCTCTTATTATCAGTAGCACATCTATTGCAGATTTGCAGATCTCTTATCATCATTGGAAAATCTCTTATTATCAATCGCAGATCTCTTGTAAATTTGCAGATCTCATATCATCATTGGTAGATCTTTTATTATCAGTAGCAGATCTATTGCAGATTTGCAAATCTCCTATCATCAGTGGCACATCTATTAACTGGCAGATCTATTGTTTGGCAGATCTCAGAACTCTCGTTCAGATCTCGCACCAGTGGTTTCTGCTTTTGTTATTTGTTGTTGTTAATGCTCTCGCTCCAGAGAAGTATTATTGCAGTTGGTATTGATCTCACACCAGAAGTATTTAGCTCTTTTGTTGATCTCGCTCCAGAGATATTGTATTCTTGATATTGCTTTCGCACCACAGTTTGATTGTTGGTATATTGTCCTTGCTTCAGTAGCATTCTGATCTTGCATTTGGAGAGTATTGCTCTCGGTATTTAACTCTCGTACTTGTTTGTTCATGCACTTGTGTCTACTGCTCTTGTTTTGGAAGCCTTTGGAGGCTTGTGGTGGTATTTTGAAGTTGTCATATTAAAAAGGGTTGTTACTATTGTTATTTGTAAAAGGGGTTTTGGACTCTAATTATGTATCTTTGTTGAACATTTGAAGACAATCTAATAGAAGAGCATTTTAGAAAGGGTTTTCCCCTGGTCTTGGACCAAATCCTGTGTCTTGTTGTTCATTGACTGTCTTCTATGGTTTATGATCTCAGAAATTAAATTTTAAATCTGCAAACTTTAACAAGAAGGCCACTCCACGTGTGACAGCCCCCAATCGAATAGTTAACATAACTCATGGGTTCAAAAAGAAAGCAACTTCATATAAGAAAGAGTGGCTTCACATATATATGATATTAGGCCTATGTTGTATGCAGTGTTCTAAAAACCGGCCGGTCTGAACCGGTAACCGGTCAAACAGACAGTTAGCAAGCCCACCGGGTCAAACCGGCTTAAAAACCCAGTTTACCTCCTCATTTCGCCTTTTTTTTGCCCTAACCGGCCAGTTTAGGACGAAACCAGCAGGTTTGTGGTCAAACCGGCCGATTTTGTCCTAAACAAGCCGGTTTTGTCCTAAACCGGCCGGTTTATTGCCATGGCAAATATAACCCGCACAAAATGCATTTTTGTGAGTTTTGAAGCTGTTTTGAGGGAAATTTGGGGTTGTTTTCCTCCAAAAATAGTCCCTCCAAGAAAAACATGCCTACCCTCTCATTTTCCTGACACATCTCAACCCTAACAATGTTGGCAATTAATGGTAATGTTAAATTCTTAAAGTAAAAGGATGAAAATGAAAATTACACTTTTACTTAAATTTTTAACATTACCATGAAATGACTCGGGATGTTTGAGAGTGGTTTCGACCTCATTGGATTTCATAAGGAGAAACTAGAATTTTAGATTTCACTCAAAATTCAACAAACTTAATGGTTTTCAGGATTTCATGGTTTGGGGGTTTGCAATGTTTCCATTTGATTCTATCATGCATGAGGGTATGAGATTGGCATTTGATCAAGAGCATGAAGCCTTTTAAGAGCCTTGACCGTGGTGGCATTGATTGTTGAACTTTGTTGATGTTGGTGGCATTGATTGTTGAACTCCTCTACCATGGCCTTAACAAGAATGCACCCTTCACTCAAAGGAAAACAACTAGTTAGGCATGCTAATCTTTTTCTACAACACTATAAGGTTTAGGAGATGAACCCTTCGCTCAAACCAAAGTCATTGGTTAGGCATTTTAAACCTTTTCAATTTCTATCATGTTATAAGGTTGAGCAATCCAAGTTTGAACTCTTTGAGCTAGATGATGTTCATGTATCTCTTGTTGATGATGTTTATGTATTTCTAGTAGCGTTGAATCAATGATGAGTTTCATGAGTGACCATGTTGATCAGTGATCTGTAGTTTTGATGTCTATTTGTGCTACTACTACTAAAGCTGTAGAGGAGTTTTACGAGTCCTCAAACTCATAGGCATATTATTTATGTAGCTCATGTTGATGATCTCTTGTCCAGTAGTGGTGATGAGTTTGATCATGATGAGGAGTGATCATGTTGTTGATCATTGATATATAGACTTGTAGTAGTTTAGTGACCCCATAGCTTAGAGCATTGTCTTTGGACTCTAGAGGCCATTTAGAGCCTCATTGATTATGTATTTTGTTGCGAATATGTATTGCACTCAATGCCATTTTGATATATTCACCTTTACATGGTATATAGATGAGCAAACCTTGCATATTCTGTTTCTATTGGGTTGGAATCATGGTTTTAAATCTTAAAAATAGTTTTTCATTTTAAATCAATTATTAAATGTATTTTTTTAAACCGGTTCGTTTAGACCTGACCGGTCCCGGTTCGAAACCCGGTTCATTAGGTGGACCGGTCCGGTCACCGGTTCCGGTTTTTAAAACATTGGTTGTATGGCACCCAATTTCTGCGTTAAATGAAATCCCACGACTCCATATCATAATTAAATAATACAATAACAAGTATGCAATAAATATGGTTAGCTCTCAAGGTATGCCTTATGGTGCACAAAGGGGTTGGCCCATCATTATAATAATGCTTTCCTTGCCTCACATATGTGCCATTGAGTGCACATCATGGCCCTTACATTATCTTTGTGGGCAAGATAAAGTATACGGTTGCCTTGGTTGATATTGATATGACAAGCTTAGTTGATGTAACATAAATTTTAATTTGCCTCAACATATGTGTCAATGAGGAGTATACCTCATAAGGGTTTTGTACCATGAAAATAAACGTGGTACCTTTTAGTCAACCCCACCATAAGCCAAAAGTCATAATCAAAGGAGACCATAAGATGCACAAGTGTTAGGCTAGGCTAACCATGAACAACATAATCATCCACCAATGACATATAATAGCACCAAAAAGCATCTCACCACTATCCATCAAGGCATCAAGTGAAACCATAAACTCATAACCCCAAAGCTCCATCAACCAAAGATATCCAGCCATGAAGTGAGAACCAAGTACAAAGACAATCCACCACATAACTCAATTCTTGCCCCATTCTACTAGTATCCAACCCTTGGGGACCTAGACCCATCGTATATGTACCAAAATGTATACAAATGTAACAGCATCACGAGATAGAAGGTTCAATCATCAAAAGAAAAGTAAAACGAGAAGGTGATCCACAAGGCAGGCACGCATGAGAAGACCACCTAGAAACAAGCACAATCTCCATCCAACCAAGGAGAAGTGAAGTTCCCCCAACCAAAGATCTCCATGCAATGATATAATGCTCTGAAGAGAAGGAGTTCCATGAAGATATCCACCATGAGTTTATCCAAAAGCTCCAAGGAACCAACATCAAATCTCCATTAGTGCAATGAAAATAACCATGTGGAACCTCATACAATATGAGCTGTAATGGTATTGAGTCTTGACTAAGCATCTACATGCTCTCATATGTATATATTACAAACATTCACCTTGGAGTTCTAGAAAGCAAAGAAGAATTAAGAACTTGAAATGATACAATATGTAGTATCATTCAAAGGTATTTGTTACCCCAAATTCAATGGCTTCTCAAAGTAGTATATAGGCCCCAAACCCTATAAAAAAGTGATTCCCTAATTCCTCTTCCTCTCATTCACTCATTTAAATGAACCTTGGTTGGGGTTTTGAGAGGGCAAAGAACAATATTTTGAGTGGAGGATATTTGTGTGCTTGGAGGTGATATTAAAGGCTACCACAAGCATTCCATTGTTATTAGATAAGTTTATTCACATCCAACAAATGACCAAAAGTAGGTCTACGAGGCTACTCAATAAACAAGTGGCAACACATAGTAAGAGTGCAAAGGCTAATCGTATAAAAGCACAAGAACAATGCTAATGTATATTATCTAATGGAAACTATCACATGTCGAAAAGATATCCAAATCTCTAGAGCCTTGTACAAGGAAGAGGCCAAATTGGTTAAAAGCTACTCTTGAAGATGCAGAAGGACATGGAGCTGCGAAAGGAACTTTTAAAGAAAGCAAAAGACCAAAAAGATATTTGGATATGCTGCATACATGACAGAACTAATATAAGTTGAACCAACTACATTTGAAGAAGTTCCTCATCAAGAAGTATGGATGAAGGCTATGAAGGAAGAATATTAATCCATCATGAAGAATGGGGTTTGGGAAATCGTTCCTAGACCAAGTAACAAATTGGTTGTCACTTCTAAATGGATCTACAAGATCAAGCACAGTGTTGATGGAAGCATAGACAAGTACAAAGCTAGATTCGCTGTAAGGGGTTTCTCTCAAAAGGAAGGCATAGATTATGAAGAAACCTTTGCACCTACTGCAAGATATACTACTATAAGATCCTTGGTTTCATTGGCTACTACAATTGTTCAAAAATGTAACTAGGTTCGGTCTTTATAATGACATCTGTAATTGTAATTTTATGTAATTAATGAAAAGAAGAAAAATAAAATTAATGTAATGGTTGTCTCATGGGTTTCATGAGCAAGGAATTTTATTTTAGTTATGGCTCCCATTGTGAGCCTTTAGGATTTGTCATCTAGTCATAAAAGTCAATTTGAGTCTATGCCATTTATGAAGGACCCTTCATGGGCATGTTACATTTCGTATGAGTCATTGACTCATTAGATAAGGTTGAAAGCCCTCCAAGACAAGCACAATGCATCTCCCTTCAAGTCATCTCCAATAAAGATAATGATACCTCTCCAAATGACAAGTCGACCCAGCTTGCAGTCATGTCGGCTTATTATGATGGCAAACAACTATAAATAGGGTAGTTCAAATTCCATTTCATAGAAGTAATTTGGTCAAGGTCAGAAGTTTGTAAGTAATGTGAAGGTGATCAAGAAGGAAGCCTAAACATCAGTGAATGGAGAAGGAAGTAAAGTGAAGTTATAAGCTTCAGTTTTTGGTTCTGTTCTAGGGTGGTCTTGCTGTCACATGTGCAAAGAAAAAGGAGATCATCTGTTGTAGTAAGGCTGAGATCCAAGGTAACCAGATTGAGATAAGTTCAAGTCTTAAGGAAGGCCGATTCAAGCTAAAAGGAGACTCCATCACAAGCAAAGTAAATCAACGCATAAGAAAAGGTCTTATATACAAGTTAGGATT
The DNA here is from genome assembly GCA_000404065.3 of Pinus taeda. Classification (NCBI taxonomy): domain Eukaryota; kingdom Viridiplantae; phylum Streptophyta; class Pinopsida; order Pinales; family Pinaceae; genus Pinus; species Pinus taeda. The sequence continues at coordinate 158,616 of APFE030024073.1, forward strand.
TCTTAATTAGGATTGCAGACCTAATTCTAGGAGACCGAAGGTTTGAAACATAAGGAGGTCGAAGTGAAACAAGAACCGAGACAAAGGAAGGAGTACAAAGCTGACTATCTTCAAGGGAACTTGTGTCTTGGTCTTAAAGTGGAAAATAGGTCAAGGGTCTTGGTCTTGGTATTCCTCAATTGGAATCTCTATAAGAAGAAGAATTTGTTCAAGTTTTCCTCTCAAGAGTGAGAGGTTTTGGCCCTGGCTAATAGCCTATATTCTGTGTCTCTTGTCTCTTTATGGTTTATGCTTTGGCAGTTTGATGAAAAAGAACACTAATAATCTAAGAAAAGGAAGATCCTAATCTAAGAAAGTAAAAAGCATTCACAAGCAATTACTAGTCAAAGAGAAATCACTCAATCTCAACAACAATGAGATGGAATATCCATCAAAAGGATGTAAAAACACCATTCCTGAATGGAACCATCGATGAAGAAGTATACATTGAACAATCTGAAGGCTTTGAAATAAATGGCAAAGACACTCATGTTTGTAGACTCAAGAAGGCCCTATATGATTTGAAGCAAGCTTCTAGGGCATGGTATGCAAGAATGGATGCATACCTTCTAAGAATTGAGTTCATCAAAAGTATTGTTGATCCAAATCTCTATCAAAGTTGTGGATAATGAGCCAATGATTATTCTACTATATGTGGATGATCCATTAGAAGGATACAAGAAAGCAAGAAGATGTTGGCAACCAATTTTGAGATGAAGGATCTAGGACTAATGCATTATTACCTCGGTCTGGAAGTATGGTAGAAACCTGGGGAGATATATCTGGGGCAAGGACTGTATATAATCGAGTTGTTGCAAAAATTCGGTATGATGGATTCCAAGACTATGACTACTCCCATGATCACAAATCTCAAGAAGTTAAGAAGCTCTAACTCAAGTCTCGTATATCCTACCACCTATCGTAAGTTGGTGGGTTCTCTAATGTATCTGGTAAATACTAGATCGCATATGTGTTTTGTTGTGAACATTCTTAGTAAAGTTCAGTTGGAGCTTCGTCATGATCAATGGATAGCTGCCAGGCATATATTAAGATATCTACGTGGCACGATACATCACTGCCTAAAGTAAGATAGTAAGGAAGTCAAGTTGACAGGTTTTACAGATTCTGATTGGGGTGGTAGTGAGACTGATGGAAGAAGCACTACCGATGGATGTTTTAGTTTGGGATCTGCTATGATCTCATGGATGAGTAGAAAGCAAGATCTTGTTGCTTTGAGTAGTGTTGAAGTTGAGTATGTTGCTACATGTGAAGTAGGAAGGGAGGTTGTACGATTGAGGAAACTTCTGTCATATTTGTTTGGGAAGCCTCTAAGTCCTACTGTAATAAATATGATAATCAAAGCAGCATTAAGATGTTTGCAGATCCTGTGTTCCATGCAAGGATGAAGCATAGCAACAATAAGTACCACTACATTAGAAGCTTGGTATAGGATGGGATCGTGAAGCTACAACATGTCCTGACTGACGAACAGGGAGTTGATGTGTTAACAAAGTCTCTTCCTAATAGGAAGTTTGAATATCTTAGAAGCATGCTTGGTTTGGTTGATATTACTAATCTCGTTGATGATAAATGTTTGGAAGAGATTTGAGGAGGCATCTTGTGTAATACAAAACGCTTGGGAGGACATTTGGTCAGCCTATGTGTTGACGTCTAGTTCCCGAAGTAGGGAGGGTGGTGTTGATCATAGATCTTTGACCTTGCATTCTGCACCTAGTTCCCTGGGTTGATGGTTAGCAAGTAACCCTGATGGTACCTAGACACCCTGAAAGATTTAGTCCATCTTAGTCCCACCCGTATAGATTGCCCTGGTCAGGAATCTAGTCCGTGGCACCATGTGTGCCTAAACTCTTCACAATTCTTGTGTTTTGAGATCTTCCTTATACTTGTATACATCTGTAAATTATGAATACCTCCCTAGTTAAGAGGGGGTGTTAAAGAATGTAACTAGGTTCGGTCTTCATATTTGAGTCATTATGAAATGTATTTATCTAAGAATGAAAAAGAAAATTTTATTATTATCACAATGACTTATTAAAGCATGGGTTTCATGCTTGGGTCATCATCTTATAGGTCAAAGTCCCCATTGAGGACTTCTAGGTTTTATATTGAGTCATTAGAATCATTGCCCATTTAACGAGACCCTTCTTGGGCTTTTGAATCATGTAAAAAAAATTATTATCGAGTCAAATATGTAATTTGTCACCTCCACACTAAGTCGGTCCTTGCCTGATGAAGTCGGCCTACAAGAGGACAATTCAACCCACAGAAGAGGCTATATATACAAGTGCAGTTTGATCTATTTGCACACCAACTCAACAAGTTCGATACACAAGAATGAAGTGCAAAAAAGTGCGAAGTTCAAGGAGAAGAAGGAAGAATTACAAAATAAGAACAAGTCGAAGTTTTTGTGATATCTCTATCTCTTTCGTACGAAGTTACTGGGTTGTTGTTGGGGTCGAAGATCTGCTGCTGAAGAGGTCGAAATTCTGGAGTTGTTGGGTCGAAGTTATGTTGTTGCCAGTGTTTTTAAAACCAGAACCAGTGACCAAACCGGTACACCTAATGAACCAGTTTACCGACCGGAACCGGTCTAACCGGGACTGGTTTGGTCTAAACAAACCAGTTTTAAAAAAATACGTTAAATAATTAATTTTTATTGAAACAAAACTATTTTTAAGATTTAAAACCATGATTCCAAGCCAATAGAGATAAAATATGCAAAGTTTGCTCATTTATATACCATGTAAAGGTGAATATATCAAAATGGCACCAAGTGCAATACATATCATCGACAAAATAGCAAAACACATAAGCAATGAGGCTCTAAATGGCCTATAAAGTCCAGAAACAATGTTGCAAGCTATGAGGCCATTGGTCTACTACAAGTCTATAGTGTACACATGACCAATCATCAAGTTCATCACCACTACTAGCCATAGGATCATCATCGAGAGATACAAAGACATCATCTGGTTCAGAGTCTGAGGATGCCTCAGCCTGATCTACAACCTCAGTATCAATGCCACCAATAACAATAGAAGTGGACCTAACGGAAGCACGAGTTTGTCGACCTGCACGACTAGTGCCTTCCATTGGTTCTTTGCCTTTCCTTGATGCCGCTACTGATCCTGGTTCTGATGCTGCCACATAATCTGCTTCATCCCTCGCTAAACCCATGTCAATATCAAAATCAGCCTCAAACACAGAATCTTCAGTCTCCTCCACCCATTCTGATGTTGGATCAATATTGTCCAACACAATGGGATCTAGATGAGGTGTTTTGCTCATCATTCGATTCCTCCTCAGTGGAAGGTTGTGTAGCACAAAAGCAAGATCATTTAATCGTTTTTGTTCCAAATGGTTTCTCTTCTTCATGTATATGTGCTCAAAAACAGACCAATTGCGCTCACAACCTGAAGCACTACAACTTTGACTGAGGACTCTAATTGCAAACCTTTAGAATTAAGGACACTGGCCACCAAATGACTCCCACCAATGTGCTGCAAAGAAAAAGACATTGATTAGTAACTTAGTTTATAATTTGAATTGTAAAGAACGTAAACAATTTTAACTTGAAAAGAAAAACAAATTGGAAATTGGAATTGCTTACCTAGTTGGTCCACATCTCTTGCCATCTTTGCCAAGTTTTTGCCAAAAGTACCACCCGCCATATTGAAAACAGTAAGTTGTCTATGTATTTCCAACTGGTCTACATGGCTAGGGACCATGCGCTCCAAGCAATCAATCAATCCAGCTCTGACCTCCCCATCATGCAGATCTCCTAGCCGATTTTTATAATAATACTTTGGGTTCAAAAAATACCGAGCTGCATGTATAGGACGATGGAGTTGATTGTTCCATCTGTTATCAATGATCTCCCATATACGGCCATATTTAGCTAACCTGTCCTTGTAAGCTGCCTGTATCTGCTCCTTTGCCTGATCCACCATCCTTAGCACCTTAACAAGGGGCTCGGTTATTTTCACAAGCTCTAGAGACCTTTTCCAAAAATAAGTGTCTAACACTTTCTTTTTGGTGTCTTTTCCATCTAGTCTACGAGCCCACCGAGACATTGACCATTGAGACATTGCAACGTGAGGAAGTGAGTTGCAAATCTCGTAATTGCAAGCCTAACAAGCTCTTTGCCCCCAGTGTGTTTCCTCATTAGGCTCAATACCCATGAGTGGTTGTAAATGTATTTTGTAATGCACTTGGCATACTCTACAGTGTTTTCTACCCACTCCATTTTGCCTATATCCTCAAGCATGAGGATGGAGTCCAAAATATGGTCTTATATTTGGTCTCAAGCATCTTTCCAACGAGAACATAGTTTGAGGCATTATCAATGATGATCTGCACAACATGTTGCTCCCCAACTTCCTGAATAATGTTATCCAAAAGCTCAAGTAGAAGAGATGCATCCTTTACCTTATCAGACGCATCAACTAATTTCAAAAACATGGTTCCTTGAGGGCAAGAAACAAGGAAATTAATGATAGCGTGGTTCTTTCCATCGGTCCATCCATCTAACATGATGGAACAACCTGTTTTGAGCCATGAATCTTTAAACTCAACCAAATACTCATCAATTGAAGATATCTCTTTTTGTGAAAGAACTCCCCTCAAGTCATGCAAACTAGGGCCTTTGAAGCCTTTTCCTGCAGCTATAACAGAGTCCCACATAGCTTGGTAATAAGGTGAGCGAGCAGCATTAAATGGGATATCTGAATCATACCACCATCTAGCAATGTATTGATGAGAAGTTTCTTTGCATTGTCTTTTCCAATGTTGATCGAAAGTGGGTTGAGAACTTCGCTGGGAGGAAGTGAGATTAAAAGAGGCAATGTTGGCAGAAGATGAGAAATAACTTTGGATATTTGTTCTCTTTGTTCCTTTTGATGGTTGGCCAAAAGAATGATGAACATATTGAAAGGGGTCATTGGTGGAAGGGATAGAAGAGGAGTCTTGAATCTCATAATCATCATTCCCACTCTCCTTCATGGCTTCTAATAATTCCCTCTTCCTTGCAATGTCATCTTGGATGGCCTTCTCCCTAGGCCTTATCCTCATAAAATTTTTCAAGCTTGGAAATGTATTCTACCCTAATAGGACCTAACAGTGCATTTGGTGCATCACATGGCTTTACTTGGCCTCTTGTCCCAGCCAAGTGTTGTTTCAACCTAAGAATTTCCCCACCTCCAATAGATTTATGGCATAATTTGCATCATTTTTCCATCAATTACATCACAATGAGCCCATGCAATGTCCTTTTCCTTTTGGAGCCATGTTTGCTTGAAATAATAACAATTTGCAAAGAAATCTGCCATTTAAAAAAAAAAAATTGCAGCTAAGCAACATGGAAAACCAAAGATAAATGTAGGAAAACAAATGCACATGCAAGCTACAAAATTTGATAGCATAGAGCTAGAGAGTTCATAGCATAGATGATAGAAGTGAGAAGTTTATAAATTTATAACACATAAAAAAATTTAATTCATGGACAGCAATCAAATGAGGAATTTTCAAGTGAAAATCCTTACCTGGAGATGCAAACTAGCTTCCTTAGCCTCCTCTTGAAGATGGCAACTCCACCGACAGCTACACACTATCTCCAAAATAGCTCCAACTCCAACTCCAAGATGACTACTTCAGCAAAAACTCAACACTCTCCAAGCTCACAAACACTCATAAACACTCCAAATCAGATGTGTGAGACAAATGAGAGTGAGAGGGGCCTCTTAAAGGCAAGGAGAGGGTGTTTTTGGAGGGAAAGCACCCTTAGTTTCCCCCCAAAACCCCTAAAACACAGTCAACAGGTCGCTTTTTCAGTTGACAGTGGGCGTGCCTCCTAACCGGCTGGTTTAGGACAAAACCAACCAGTTTGATACAAACTGGCCGGTTAGGACCGGTTTTTTTGCAAAAAATGGAGAAATGGCCCCTCTGACCAGGTATTTTGGTCAGTTTCGACCGTTGGGCCTACTAACCGACCGATTAGACCAGTAATCGGTTAGCAAGGCCGGTTTTGAATACTATGGTTGTTGCATAGGCCGAAGTTTTGTTGCTAGATAGGTCGAAATTCTACTACTATAGGGTCGAAGATCTAGATCGAAGTTGCTAGAAGGAATGGCTGACTTGGTGATTGGAGGAAGCTTGTGTCTAGGTCGAAGAGTCTTGGATTATCTCGTCTTAACTATTGAAGGAAGACGTTTGATAGGGTTTCCCCTAGATAGGGATTTTTCCCTAGATGAGTGCCTACATCTTGTGTCTCTTGTTCTTGTGATCTTCATACACACACAATTTGGTAATTGCTTGATGAAAGATAATATAATAAAGAAGTAAAAGAAACCAACATAATTCACAAGTAATTACCAAGAAAGAGTAATCAAACACAATGAAGCATTGATTTCTCAACACAATGAAGCTCTAAATGGCCTCTAGAATCCATAAATAATGCTACAAGCTACCAAGCCACTAGCCCACTGCAAATCATTGATCAACATGATCACTCATCACTCATTCACCACTACTAGAAACGGGATCATCAACAAGAGCTACATAAACATCATTTGGCTCAAAGTCTTCGGACTCGAATTCGTCAAAAAAGCTTAACATGCCTAACATGCCTAACCAATGATTTTGTTTCAAGCGAAGGGGAAATCTCCTCAACCTTATAATGGTAGAAAAAATTTAACATGCCTAACCAATTATTTTGGTTCGAGTGAAGGGTACATTTTTGGTAAGGCTATGGCAGAGGAGTTCAACAATCAATACCACAAACATCAAGGTACGTAAAGGGCTTCACGCTCTTGCTTAAATGTCAATCCCATACCCCCATACAAGGATTAAAAGAAAAGATTAAGGAAATGTGCCCCCCACACCTATGAGGTTTAATCGATCAATTAGGGTCAAAATTGGTCGGTCAAGGCCAATTTGTACTGATTTGGTATCAAACAAATCGTTTTGGTATCTAATCGATACAAACTAGCCCTCAAACCAATTTTTTCTATAGGTTCATACACACTATGGTATTAAAGCACCTATATCTTCATCCACGATGTGAAAAGAAGCAAGTTGAATATAGAGAGGGGAAAAAGTTTTGATTACATACACTACAACTTGAGGTTGTTGTCCCATCCTTAAGAAGACATGGGCAATAACAAAACATTTAAGAATACAATCCAAAGGAAGTGATCAATTCGGAGGATGGAGAAATAGCTTTGGAGGAATTGGCAACCAATCTTATTGTTGAGGGCCAAGATGTTGATAATGTAGAGATGCTACCCTCATATACCACCATTGTGTCGGCCATGCAACTCAAGGTGATGCCCTTCCTCAATCACAAGACATCAAAGAAAAAATTGTTCTTGGAAAAAGAATTTAAGGACACAATAGTAGATAGTAGAAATGTTTCTTTTTTCATTTCTTTACATGTGATGGACTTTGATTGAGTCTAATACTTTATTTTATTTTTATTATCTGCGTTGTAAATTAGGCACAATATGGTTATAACTATTTGGTCATTATGTGTGATTCCATTTGATAGTCTACTTTCAACAATTTGGTTTATAACTTTGTTTGTCAATGTTGGATGGTTGATTTCTTTATGAACTAGAAGGTTGATGGTCTTAGCTTCTATGAATGACATTTCGAACTTCTTAAAAATGTTTTATTCCTCTACAAGTGATCCCCAAAAAATTAGATCCATGAATAGTCAAATTTCTTAAGTCATGGGCAAAGATTGAGGATAAGGCATTGGGTCAAGATTTTAGAAATCATGGCTACATGTTGGGGAGTATCATCAACAAGAGACTTGTGGACAAGGCTCATGAATACCATGGGTAACTGACAAAGTATCCATCCACAAAGCATTCACCAACAAGGTGTCAGTAATAAGGTAGTCACTATTAACGTAGAAGACTAACACTACGGATGAACAAGAAGGCAAGTGATCAACAACTAAGTCACCAATAAAGGAGAGATCAACAAGCCAAGGGATTAACAAACTTGGTGAAATGGAAAATCCAATGATCAACAAGCTTGGTCATCGACAAACAATGCCATCAACAAATGGATCTTCAACAAGAGAGTTTATTGACAAGAAGCCATTATAAAAAATTCATTAACAGAGGGTTAATTGACAAGCATGAGGTATAGTTAATATTGATGAGGATTCTATGGACACATATGAAGTCGTCGTCAATGACTACCATTTCCTTATAATAACAGTAAACTAACCATAGAAGAACACATGTATGGCACCATGCCATATTTTCAAGGCAACACATGGAGGGTTCAAGAAGTTGTTTCAAGGGAGTTCAATCTTCAAGCTTGCAACCCCAAAATTCGCTTGTAACAATCATCGAAGGGTGGCATGCAAGCCACCATTGTAATGAAATCTTGCAAAAAAATCCACTAAGAAAAACTAACAATAAAAAGGGTGTTTGTTTGTTCCATTGAGTTATATATTGCGTAATGTTCCAATTTTGTCTCAATTCAATGTAGTTTTCTTGATTACAAGTACCCAAGAGGGCCTAAAGAGCTAGGGAGAGTGAAGATTCGAAGAATGCATGGAGATCATCTAAAATCCCATAAAGTATAGCAATGATGTCTTGAGTAGAGTGAAACCTACGAATAATGGAAGCAAGCCAGTCATCAAAGTCTATAGAGGGATGCATGGTTGATATCTTGGATGCCCAAATTCAGAAAAGCCCCAAACCAACAAAATCAATGCCAAACTTGATTAAGAAACATTGCCAAAACCTGTATGCCAAAAGAAATAGTGTAGACATATAAGTTTGCCATAATGTAAAACAAACAACATTAAAGGCTATTATGGAGTTTCTTCCCTAAGAGGGTTCTCTAGATAAATGAATGAATGTGTGTGTTATTTGGTACGTCATATTTTTGTCACCATATATGCCAACTTAATAAATCAATAAGCATTGTACACAAAACACAATGACTAGGATTTTAAGAATTTTTCAAAGGTTTTATAAATTTTAATTTTAATTTGCTTCAAGTGTTATTGGGAGATTTTGTCTCCCCTATTGGATATGAATCAAGATGGTATTAGAGCAATAGTTTTATCAATCTATGAAAGTTGCTAAAAAGACACCATGGGAAAAGATCATAAGCAAGAGAGACTTCACAAACTACAAGAGATCAATAAACAAAAGCAAGAGAATAATGCTCGAGGGAGAAAGACAATGTAGTAATTGGAGAAGAGGAACAAAGAGTGGCAAAAAAGTTTAATAGACCATGTGGAACTTCTCAAGCAAAACATGGCCTCATTGGAAGAGTGTGTATGTTTGTTTAAGAGAAATACAAACTTTATCTTCAAAAGAATGCACAGTCTTGAGGAGAAACCATCTCCAAGCTATGGGAAAACTATAGCAAGAGTTCACTACCAAAGCAACTCGACTAGCCAATCATCAAAGGAAGTTGGAAGAAATAAGGAATGAAAAGAGGATCACTTCTATTCAAGATGCATGGATCATGACCATGGAAATAATCATGGTAAGCACTTCATCTACACCCCTTGTTCAATCTAAATTATTAGACAAGTCTTTTGGTAGTTTTGAAGCTCATACAAAGGGATAAGCTTAAAGTTTTTAAAGAAGATAGGTTTTGTTCAAAAAGGGTTTGGCAATGATAGTTTGAAGCTCATAAAGACTTTGTTTGTTTATGGGAAATAGAGACTTTGTCTTCGAAAGCATGGATAGTCTTGAGAAGCAACCATGCAAAAGCAATGGACAAACTACAACAAGAGTTCAATGCCAAAGCAATCCTACTAACCAATCTTCAAAAGAAGTTGAAAAAAATAAAGGATGAAAGGAGGATCACTCCCATTAAAGATGCCCAAACCATGACCATGAAAATAATCATAGTAAGCACTTCATCTACAGTGCTTGCTCAATTTGAATCAACCGATTAGACTTTTGGTAGTTTTGAAGCTCATACCAAAGGGATAAGCTCAATTTTTTTAAAGATGGGTTTTGATGGCAAAGGTCTTTGCAATGGTGAAGCTCGTACCATAGTGATAAGAGCAAAGTTCTTGTCAAAGATGGACTTTAATGGCAAAGAGATTGGCAAGCACAACCAAAGCATGAAAAGTCCTAATGTGGGGAACTTCCAAACACACCATGATGACTTAGGTTATTGTGGTACTATCTTAACAGAGGGTGAATGTTCCAATGTAGCCCAAGTTGAAAGAGAGGAAGCTTGACATCTCCTAGTGAAGCACAAATCATGAAGAATGACCAAAAGCACTATGCAACCTCTAAGAACAGCAACAAAGACTAGGGAAAGGAGTTAACAAGCACAAAGGCACCTATATGCACATTTCAATAGTGGCAAGACAAGAGAAAGGAGTTAACAAGCACAAAGGCAACACCAAAAGGTCTATAAACAAGAAGTCTCAAATTGATTGATTTTGATGCAAGAAGATGGTCATAAGGCATAGCATTGTTCGTATTAGTATCCATGTTCATTTTGCTGATAGAACAACCATTGTGTGGTCGAGTGTTGGAAGAAGAAGTACATCACAAAAGACCCAAGGTGTTTTAGGAACAAGAAAGGTAGCAACAACCTATCTTTCAAGAAATAAGAGAAGAGGCAAGTTAATGCCATCCAAGAATGCATTAGGAAGAACTTATGTAGTCACTACAAGATTGATAATGATTGGAGAAAGAAGTGTTAGGTACTCAATCTTCATCTTCACCCAAAAACCGAAAGGACAAATCAAAAATAATTGTCACACCATAGAATGAAAGGAAGTGAAGTGACAAATGTACCAATAGTCTTAAGGGTATTAGCCAAAGAAGAATCCTAACCTTCTAGAGAGGAAGTATGTAAAGAAAGCATATCAACAAATGCAGATTCTTCAATATTATGATGAGGTATCAAAAAAGACTCATTTTGGAAGGGTAATTGTATCAATGCTATAAGAGCTAGTAAGAATTTGCTTTTCATTGTATGGCATTCTCAACATGAGCATCATGAACCAGCTACTACTTGAATATTTTAAGGATGGGATATACGAGAGGTCAATACGTCCTAAAAGCAAGAAGACAAAGAGAATCACTTCTATTTTTCTAGAGGGGGTTTAAAGGTACGAGTACCAATAAGCATGGGCATGACCTAGAAGGAAAAATGGATTTAGAAATTAATTGTCACTACAACGAGATTAGGCATAGGCAAGCCTTGAAAGACAATAAACCAACAACGACAACATGGGCAGGCCTTAAAAGAGGGCAAGACAACAACAATAACAAGGACAAGCCTCGAGGAAGAGAAACCAACTAGCAAAGCAAGAATTGGCAAACTTTCACAAAAGAAAAACCAAAGTGACAAACTTCAAACTAAAGGAAAACTCACAATGTAACAAACTTCAGAGAAGGAAAACTCAATAGAGGCAAACTTGATGGAGGAAATCTTCAAGAAGGCAAATTTGATAAAGAAAATTTTCAAGGCAAAATCATGCAAAAGAAAAACTTCGAAAAAATGCAAACTCAAAGAAAGGCAAACTAGTTTGAATTCAAGCCCTAGTTTATAGCAAATCTCCATCCATATAGGTGAGCATAAAAATGCACTAAATTTTTTAAGGGACCAAAACACCAAAAATGGGATCTCTAATCCAGGCTTTTTTTTAACTCATTAATGGTCAAATTTCTTACATAACGGAAAAAGGTACAATTACACCAAATTTTAGAGGAACCAAAAACCCCAAAAATAGGATGTCTTATCCAAAAAGTTCAAGTCCATGAATGGTCAAATTTCTTTAGAATGGACAAAATATCTACACATTGGAACATGTTGAAAATAGTAGCGAGAAAGGTTCCTTGATTTGTGCCTTCATCAAAGGGACCTCAAAGAGTTCTTCCTTAACATGCTCGAATTCCTATAAGTTAAGAATCAATTCCTATAAGTTAGGCGCTAATTCCTACAAATTAGGACGAGTTCCTATAATTTAGGATGAGTTCTTAAAAGTTAGGACGAATTATGAAGCAGTTAACTAATGCGCAAAAGTGGAAGGCCAAGTTTGTTGTCTCCTAGTGCGAGTTAATTTGGGAAAAGGACAAGTGATTGAATCTCAAGTTCTAGAATTGAGATGAGACAACTTGCACGAGTTAGTTCAACTCAGTTAACTCATCAATCACAAAGTCAATTCCCAAAGTATAATTTGTCAGATTTAGACATTTGAATTGCTTATAAGGAGGAACGAAGGCACAATTGTATTCATTCTTGAGCATGAGTTCATGAGCTTGTGAGCTTGTGAAGGAAAGAACATGTACGAGGAATTTGTGTGAGTATTGAAGAAAGAAGAATTGCCTTGGGAATGTGCTAGGAAATAGGGGCTAATTCCTAAGAAATGGGAGCAACCGCTAGGAAATAGGGGCTTGTTTCCTAGGATTTGCACAAGGATTTCGGAGCTCATCCAAGCAAGACAAGAAGGCATAAAGATTAAGGGTCTTACAGGAGTTTCAAGCTTAGTTCACGTAGGAAGATCATTGTATTCTTTATTGAAGAAATATTGTATTGTAAGAGATTTATTGCTCATTCTTCTTCAATAAGATTCCCAATCAAGCAGAGGTTTTCCCAGTTGGGTTCCCTAGAAAAATTGTGTTGTTGAATTGTGTGATTGTGTTTTTATTTTTGTTCCTACTCCGCTGCAAAATAAGTAGAGAAATTTTCTGTCTATTTGAAAAGAAATTAGTTATGATTGTTCATATTAGCAGTTGCAGAATTGTGTCGTTTTTCTACAAAACAAACTGTTGAAGAATGTAACTCGGTTCGGTCTTCATAATTGTACTTGAGTCAAAAATGAAATATATTTGTCAAATTATTAATTGGATTGACTTGTTAAAGCATGGGTTCCATGCTTAGGTCAATTGCCATAGGTCAAGCCTCCATTAGAGAGACTTTACAATTTCTATTTAAGTCAAAAATCAATTTTGTTTGGTCAAAATTTTCCTCCATCAAGTCTCCTTACAAGTCGGCCTCCAAACTAACAATCAACAAGTTGGCTCCACTAAATAAACTCATGTCGGCTTATTTCAATAAGGAACAACTATAAATAGTAGGGTATACTTAGCTCCACAAGATAGAGACACAGTTCGCAGAAATTTCAAAGATAAAAGTTCGATATAATTTCATTGAGAAATTTCGGTGGATCACAGTGAAGTATAATTCGGTGGAAACATACTTTCAAGTTGAAGCATGAATAATCTTATCGGGCTACTGTCACAGCACCGAAAGTATGTGTTGCCACCACAGAAAATGAAGAAGTTGAGTTATGATGCTACTACAAGTGTAAAGCTGAGTTATGATATCACTACAGAATTGAAGTAGAAGTTGAGTTATGATGCCATTATATATGTTTTATAGAAGCCGACCTTTGATGCCACTATAGAACTAGAGTGTGAGACAAATAAAGGGTGATAGAAGTATAATGTCACAGGACTGAAACCAAAGGAACTTGTCTCAATATGCCACGGGAATCAAGTATGGGAAGATTGCCACAGAATTGAAGCACGAGAAGACTGTGAATACAGAACTAAAGAATAAACAAGGTAGACTTGATGGTGGGAGTCCCTACTCTAGGTTCTAAGGGTCTTGGTCACCTCATCTTGTTTTGAATCTACTGAAGAAAGAATTATTGACCGGGTTTTCCCCTAGAGTGGGGTTTTGCTTTGGCTGTGTGCCTACATCTCATGTCCTCTTCTATTTGTTGTTTGGCATTAGTCTTGATGATAAGGAAAATATAAATCGAAAGAAAGAATAATAATAATGAAACATCACAAGATAATGTCATAATAAGAGAAATCAATTAACTTGCCACCCAATTGGATTTCTCAACATGGTAACGAAGCTTATGGTAAAAGAAGGTTAAAAATCACCTTATTGGCAAGAAGGTTTTGGAATTGGAGCAAAGTCATTGTCTAAGATCGAATTCATTGTCAAGAGTAGATCAAAGCATCCAAGACGATCAAAGGTCTAAAGCCTCCTTAATTAAGATATCTAACTTGAGGGAACCTTCACTACAAGCAGAAGTTTATCATTTAAGGGTTGATTTGGAATTCATCATTATCACCAACATGCTACTATAACAGTAGCAATCCTCCTACACTGGAAGAACAAATTGAAGTCCAAATTACTTCTTGAAGAACATATTGAAGTTCGAGATCTAAAGCATTCATTTGATGACTGCGAAAGGAATCTGAAGTTTGTCCCATGGAGAAAGAAATACAAACCTTACTCGTTGAGGATCTGAATTGATAGTCCGAGCACAAGTAACCAGCTCAAAGAAATCAAGTATTGTCAATGTTCCCTACTTAACAAGATGCATATTCAACAAGTCTTATGGGTAATCAACTCAAAGGTATGTAAACACAAGGTACGTATATTCATGAGCTTTTAGATTTTTTTAATATATCTAATTTTAAATGGTTTGTATAATCTTTGTTTATAGTCAGTCTAGGGTAAAGATTGTAATCCCTAGATAACATACGAGAGTCTCATAGTAGAACCTTAATCCTTATCTTCTAGGGTTTACAAGTAATCTAGGATGTCAAGCAAAAGTCCTAATGTTGATTGGAAGAAGGAATAACTTGATCTTCGATATCATAGGATTCCATCCTCCATTGTTACATAGAAAATCTAACTTGAGAAATTAAAATCATGTTCTTGGTATCACATGTTTTGCTTAAAAGTATTGCAGTTGTCTATAATGCGACTTTTTGAAAGTCTTTCCGGTGGGTTTTTCCGGTCAAAATCCAGCAGCAATTTATTGGAATCTCAAGTTTGATAGCTAGTACACAATCAAAGCGTCCCAGGGGTTTTTCAGGGCGCTGAATCCAAATATGTAGTTAAAAACCCATTTTAACTGCAACAAGTCAAGATTTAACCTCAATTTCTTCCGCCGGATTCCGTCACCGGAATCTCCAAAAAGTCGCATTATAGACAACTCCAAAAGTATTTACTATAGGTATAAAATATCATGGCTTAACACAAAGAAAACACTCCAAGGAATCCTTACAAGGTTTGTCAAGGAACATGTCCAGGTATGTCTTAGACTATACATCTTATAAAATTCTCTTAATATAAAAGGTACGTTCATCATATTTTGAAATTTGCATTACATTACTAACATCATTATGTCTAGCTCTCTTGAATCATGAAGATTCTTAATTGCGAGATTCATCATTAGATATATCTACCCTCCTCATATCTTTGATTACTCTTGTAGAACCCTAGAAAGGTTCACTGTGAAAACCCTATCTTAAGGGTATGTTGATGATTATGTGTGGAACCCTAGCCTACTTAGGGTTATTGTTGAAGTCTAGAGAAAATGCTTGAGTATTTGATGATGTCATGTTTAGGGTTTTGGTACAGTTATGAAAACCCTAACTTGTTAGGGTTGAATTGTAATGTTTGAAATCTCGAACCTTTGAAGTATTTGTAATTTAGGGTTTGTTATATTCTTGTATTGAAACCCTAAATCTTTAGGGTTTGGTAGGGTGTATAAGAAAGACCCTATAATGTATTAGAAATGAAATCCTTGGGATGAGTGTTTGTCTGATCAAACCCTAGACTAATCAAGTTTGTTATATGTCCAACTCTGATTGATATTTGTGTAGTTGGGTTTGACTAACACATGTTATGGTATGCTTATGCATGATGATGGAATCCTAGATGTATGAGTTGACATAATTGTTCATGGTCATGAGTCCTAGGGTTTGGAACTAAGCCCTAGTCGAAGTTTGATTCTCTAGGATTGATAGTGTTTGTAAATTCTAGGGTTTCGTAACTAAACCTTAGTAGAAGTCCAAATCTCTTGTATATGATGACTATCTGATAATTTGAGATTTGTGTAAGATTGTTGAAATTTGAGTTCTAGTTATCACTGATGTTTGATTGTTTGAGAAAATCTAGGGTTTACAACAAATCCTAGTGAAAGCTAGTCATGTTGTTGATTGAGTTGTGATTGGTTTTGATTGTTAAATCTCATGTATGAAATCTAGGGTTTGTAGGAAATCCTAGTAGGCAGTCTAACATATGAAATCTGAAAGGTTGTTAGATGCATTGCAAATCTGTATTTATTTGAATTTTTCTAGGGTTTGCAATATGATGTAGTAGGGTATGTCATACCTCTGGAAGAAACGTTGAAACCCTAGTTGCAATAAAAGTTGTTATGAAATGCTCAAAAGTCTTGATGAAGTAGTCTAGGGTTTATAACAGAAACCCTGGCAAGAAGTTGAAGTGTATGTGTCTCTTGTGTGTAACTAAGTTTGATTATTTTGATGTCTAAAGTTGAATGCTTCCATTATATGATTTTGATATGGTTAACTTCATGCTTCTATAGTTCTATTTGTACTTGCTCTCTAAGTTGTGTAGGTACATAATCTTCAAAGATGGTGAAGATGTTAGTAAAATAAGTTGATATGATAAGAATGATGTGAATAATGATCATGATATGGAAGCTATGAAAGATTCTCTGATGTCATAGAAAAGAAGTTAAGCCCCCTAAGTTGAGAGCCTGGATGAAAGTTGATCTACCTAGGCTAAGAGGACGGCTGGGTATATTCCTTGTATAGGAATGATTAGATCCTCCCTGATTAAGAGGGAGTGATGGATATGGTTCTCTACTTCATGTGTCATGCACGAGACCAGGACTAACAACCATAAGTTTTAGTGAAGGCCATGAGTGAGAGAAGAAATTGAAGAATGTACTTTGAAGGGTCGCTGAGATAAGAAGAGCGGGATCTATTTGTAGAATATGTTGTTGCATGAAAAGTATGGAAGGAAGTTGTATGGTTGATGAATCTTCTACCAAGATTCATTTGGAAAGCTCTAAGTCCTACTGTGGAAAGATTCTCTGGAAGACTCCAGAGGTTTGTATTCATTTATGTACATTTGAAAGTTTTTTACTAATTGGGGTTGTGTTTGTACAGGTAAATATCTCGGAAGTTTGATAGCATGTTTTTACATGCTTAGTGTTGTCGATCAATTTGTTTGGAGAGATTTGTTGTCGATCTACTTGATCGAGGAGGATTTGTTACCAATTATAATAATCAAGAAGTTAAGGCTTTGTGAGTGAGACACTGTCTGGGAGGACATTTGGCCAACACTTTGTGTTGATGTCTAATTCTCAAAGTAGGGAGGGTGGCGTTAGTCATGGAGCTCTGACCTTGGATATGCACCTAGATCCCTAGGTTGATGGTTAGTAAGTAAGCCTGAAGGTACCTAAAGAGGTTGAAAGCTTTAGTCCATCTTTGTCCTACCTAGATAGATTGCCCTAGTCAGGAATCTAGTCCATGGCATTGCGGTGCCTAAATTCTTCATAGATCATGTGTTATGAGATCTTCCAGGTACCTCTATAGATATATGTAAGTATGAATACCTCCCTAGTTAAGAGGGAGTGTTGAAGAATGCAGCTAGGTTCAGTCTTCATAATTGTACTTGAGTCAAAAATGAAATATATTTGTCAAAATAAAGCAAAAAGAATTTTATTATTATTTGGATTGACTTGTTAAAGCATGGGTTTCATGCTTGGGTCAATTGTCATAGGTCAAGCCTCCATTGTAGGCTTTAGGATTTTTATTTAAGTCAAAACTCAATTTTGTTTGGTCAAAATCTTCCTCCATCAAGTCTCCTTGCAAGTCGGCCTCCAAAATAACAACCAACAAGTCAGCTCCACATGTCGACTTATTTCAATAACGAACAACTATAAATAGGAGGGTATACTTGGCTCCACAAGATAGACACACAGTTCGCAGAAATTTCAGAGATAAAAGTTCAGTATAATTTCAGAGAGAAATTTTGATGGATCACAGTGAAGTATAATTCAATTGAACCATCATTTCAAGTTGAAGCATGAATATCTTATTGGGCTACACCAGAACTGAAACTTGGATTACTGTCACAGGACCGAAAGTTTGTGCTGCCACCACAGAAAATGAAGAAGTCGAGTTATGATGCTACTACAGAAGTGTAAAGCCGAGTTATGATACTACAGAATTGAAGTAGAAGTCGAGTTTTGATGCCATTATAGAAGTGTTATAGAAGCTGAGCTGTGATGCCACTGCAGAACTGGAGTGTGAGACAAATAAAGGGTGATAGAAGTATAATGTCACAGGACCAAAACCAAAGGAAGTTGTCTTGGGATGCCACAGGTTCAAGTATGAGAAGGCTGCCACAGAATTGAAGCACAAGAAGACTGTGAATACAGAACTAATGAATAAACAAGGATGACTTGATGGAGGGAGCCTCTAGTCTAGGTTCTAAGGGTCTTGGTCGTCTCATCTTGTTTTGAATCTACTGAAGAAAAAAATTCTTGACCGGGCTTTCCCCTAGAGTGGGTTTTACCCTGGTTGTGTGCCTACATCTCGTGTCCTCTTCTCATTGTTGTTTGACATTAGTCTTGATGATAAGGAAAAAATAAATCGAAAGAAGGAATAATAATAATGAAACATCACAAGATAATGTCATAATAAGAGAAATCAATTAACTTTCCACCCTATTGGATTTCTCAACACAAACTTCCAGAGATTGAGGTTAAGTGTTGGAGACAATCATCAAGAGATTTGTGGACAAGGCCCATGACCTAAAGGCGACAGTAGACAAGCGGAAAATTGACAAGACATTGAATGATAGGGGTATGGTCAACAAGGGGTCATTGAAAAGTAGTCAATCATAAAGTAGATAATCGAGACAATAGATGATTGGTAACAACTTCCTTAACATAGGGATCCTCAACCAACAAAGGTAACGAAAAACCAAGTGATCAACAAGCTTGGCTATTGAGAAGCCAAGTGGCCAACAAGCTTGGTGATCAACAAGCAATGTCATCAACAAAAGAAAAGATTGACAAATGGTTCTTTAAAGAGACTTGATCCACAAGGAACGACAAGTAAAGTAATCATTAACAAAGCAGTTATCAACAAAGGGCTTATTGACAAGCACAAGGTTAAAGTCAATAAAGGTTCCAAACTTCCATCAACAAGCATGAAGTGTTTGTGATGACCACCATGCCTTATCACGATAGTAAAAAAATCAAAAAAGGACAAATGCAATGAATGCAAGTGCTACATCAATGGTTTTCTAAGGCAATAAATGAAGGGTTCAAGAAATCATTTGAAGTGAGTTCGAACTTCCAACTATTTCGATTTAATACAGTTCCTTCACTACAAGTCCAAGAGATAACATGAAGGGTGAAGGTTCAAGAAGCGCATGGACATTCACCGAAAGCACCAACAAAGGATAGCAGTGACGTGTTGGGAAGACAAAAGCCTGAGGAATATAGTAGCAAGCCTTTTATCTATTAAAAAAGTCCACAAGATGGCATGACCGTCCAAAATCAAGAAAGCCCCAAATCCTCCAATGCAAGATGGCATGAATGTTCAATGTGTGATGTTTCTCCCTTGTACTCACAATTATGTATATACAATGACTTTCTGTATGCATTTCTAACAGAAAGAAACTCATTTGAATTACTCATACATTTCTCAAAGCTCACAAATATGTAGCATAATTAAAAAATTCACATATCTAAGTAAAAGCAATGATAGTGGTAATGAAATCAGTCATACCCATAATTGGTCAAGACTCAAGTCTCATTCTACATGTACTGTAACAGATCTTAATGGCCCCTTCTAACAAAAGGACCCATCGACCATTCTCAAATGTCTACTCAACGTATATAAAGACCCTGCTATAGAGAATGTCTGAGAGAATATGTCTATACCTTGTAACCAACAAAATGACCAGCTGGATCACATTTGAATAGTTGAGGTCCAGACTCTTCATCAATACCAAGTACTATAGCAGCTGTGCAAGCAACCAGTGCATGTTAAGCAAAAATCATATAAATATTAAATAATAAAACCACCATAGCAAATAGCATTTTTGCATACAAACATCGCTGTATTCATTCATACTGGTCAACATTCAGTTTATATGAAGTGAAATGGCAGAACCATAGGATTTTTTCCCAGTTTATATCAAAATATTTCAAGCACTGACCTACTCCAAGTGGTCTCATGTATGCATGTTGTGTATAAACTTGAGACTTATCTGCAAGCCTGCAAATCATACAAAATAGAACATATTCCATAATTAGAGATAAAAGAACAAAACAATTCAAAGCAAAAACCTAAAATATGTTGTCATGCAAATCAAATTATAAGAAAAAAGACACTATCAATCTAGAAGCAGGGGTTTTAAACCCCATGTTGCGTATGAAAAAATGAAACACAACATTTGCATTATGCAGATAATTTTGATGTAAATGAGCAATGTTGTATTTAAGCTCATAGTTTTGTAATAATATCTGCTCCTTGTATCTTTTCTACAAGGCCATTTCTGGTCTCAAAAAGATAACCTATCATATTTGGGATTAATTAGCTGAATAAGAACCTAATTACCCGATAAAGGTGATTGGGCCACATAAAGCTAACTTTGATATTCAATCATATCATATTATATTAAAATTACATATGAATTTGAAATAGTAGTGTGCAATTCACATTTGGGCACATTACAAGAGGTATTAGAGAAGAATTGGATCTATGTGACACAAAAAGATCTTGGCAATACAAAGGGCATACTTTTCTATTGGAGATTCAGATTGAGGAAATGCTATTTGTTAGAAACCAAACTCACAAGCACGTCCAATGAGCACTTCCCTATAATTCTTGAAGAACAAGGGAGATGCAGTCACCACAATTTACCAATCCAAAATGGCTCAATAACATTGTCCAGTCATGTACACCATTTCTGTACCCTGTCTTCGACAGAGGAAAACATTCAGCTGGAGTTTCTAATTAAGATGACATTTTTTTGGAAAGTACAATTACAAGGCATTAAAATGAATGATCGTATAGCCTTATAGGTAATTTCATGAAACAGGGTCAAAGTTAGCAGCTCTGAAAGTTGTTCCCTTTTCAGTGCCAAACCCCTGCCAAAAAGGAGAAAGTCATCAGAACTTTCAATTGCAGTAAGTGTCAATTTGTCTTGTTAAAAGAAGATGTCTAGCACACAAATCCTTAGCTTTAGATTTTCATTGGGAGGGGAAATCAATTGAATGTAAGATATCTTTATTTTTAAATAAAAGGCTTGATTGGGAAGAAATGTTGAAAAGGAGGATGAAAATATTCAAGTAAGTTTATTAAAATCCCTTGGTAATATTTTTTAATGTATGCGATAGATTATGTATTACATACAATGCAGAAGATGAATATGCTAAGGAAATATAGACATGATTGACTTTAGATGAAGTTTCTGAAGAATAGACATCTTCCAGCCATGTAAAATTAGCTACTTGAGCTTCTCTTTATGGTACCCCCCATATGATGAACCTGATGAATCTCCATGTGAACGGTATTTACAAGAGGCAAAGATTGCCAAAAATCTCTTCAATGAACTTGTTCCCCATTATGGTGGGCATAAAGGATTTAAACAAAGCAAAGAAGATATCCAAATGATGAACTTGTTCCTCTTTATAATGATCCTCCTAGTAAGAATCATGTACCAGTTGAAGGGGGCCAGAAATTATTGAGGAATGTCATAAGCAAGTGGGAAAAGAGCTTTCTTCATGAATCTTCTCAATAGGACATGTGTTTTCCTGCCCTACAACCATCCTTTTACATCCTATTTAGATAGCATGCCCAATTACTCAATTCCCAATCTCTTGGTTGACCTAGACTTCATCCGTTGTGAACTTGTTGAACATCTTCAGTGGAGTATAGTCAGTGAATTCATTTCACCAAAGACCTTTATCAATGCTTATATCAAATCAAGCAAAGGGCAAAGGAATAGGAAGTAGGAAGTAGTTACACAGGTGAGCTACTCGTTAGCCCAGAGAAAAAGCTTTTTAGGGATCCAAAAGGGACATTAACAAAACACAAGAATTTTATAATGCAAATAAATTTATGTCCATAAGCAGTTTTGTATGTAAGCTCATAGTTTTATAGTAATATTTAGTGCTTGATAATCTGTACAAGACCACTTATGTGCAATACGGCCTCAAATACGCAATTAGCAAGGGTAATATCAATTAGTTAATTAAGACCCTAATTAACCCATAAATGTAACAGAGGGCACAAGTTAGGGCTTTAGCCCTTTTTAATCTGAATACTCTAGTAATAATTCATATCTATCGATCAATCAAATCACATCACTGTTGTTATTATATTTTGAAACTTTCCTCCATTATCCAAATTTGCTAATGCAATCTGCTCTTTGGTGTGCAAGTACATCGAATGCTTTCTTCTTGTTTCTTTATTTTGCCATCTGAGCTCCACCCTTGTCATACTTTTATTGTTGTTTCAATTCAAATTTGACTTTTGTAATATTAGCTGTGATTCACATCCAAGCACATTGCACATGCCGCACATAGCAATAGCATCAACCATGGCCTACGATTATGGGGATCTAACAAGATTAAAGACTTTGCAAATACTTTTGATTGTGTGATAAATTTTGTATTGCATTCAATATAGAAGATGAAAGGAAATAGACACATGATTGGATCCAAAAGAGGTTTGTGAAAAACGGAGATCTTCCAACTATGTGAACATAACTATTTTGAGCTTCTCTTTGTAGTATTTCCTCTATATCTTGAATCTGATGAATCTCCATGTGAGTAGTATTTCACAAGAGGAAAAGAACATTTCCCAACATCTCCTCAGAGAACTTGTTTGTCTCTATGATGAACGAAGAAAATTTACAAAAGGCAAAGAAGATCTCCCAACACCTCTTAAATGGATGTATTCCTCTTTATGATGATCCTACTAGTGAGGAGCATGCACTAATTGAGAGAGAAGCATAAATTATCAAAGGATGGTCATAAGCAAGTGGGAAAAAAAGTTTTTGGCATGAATCTTCTCCATTGGAAATTTTTTTTCCTGCCCTACAACCATCTTTTTACGTCCTATGTAGATGGCATTTTCAATCACTTATTTCCAAAGCCTAGTGTCTTGGTTGAGCTAGACTTCAACCCTTGTGACCTTGTTGAGCATCTTCGGTAGAGTACAGTGAGTTTGTTCATTTAGTTCATCAAAGATCTTTCTCACAGCTTATATCAATTCAAGCAAAAGGAAAAAGCATAGCTACTCATTGGTTCTCAAGATTTGGGGACTATGACTTTCAAAAGGAAGGGCACACTGTGTACGGAAACACAAGAGTTTTATAATGTAAATAAATTTATGTACGTAAGCAATTTTGTATGTAAGCTCACAGTTTTATAATAAAATTAAATCCTTGATATTTTGCACAAGGCCACTTATGTTAAATATAGCTTCAAAATGACAATTAGCACATTTAATATTAATTAATTAAATTAAAAGCCTAATTACCCCATGAATGTAATTTTGGCTAGTTAAGGCTTTAACCCTTTCTCATCTAAATAGGGGTCTTCCCCCAGTCTAGTAGTAAGTCATATCTATCAATCAATCAAATCATGTGACTCTTTGATTATATTTTGGAGAGGTGTTCCTCCATTATTTGAATCTGCAGGTGTAATCTGCTCTTTGGCATGCAAGTACACCCACTCCTTTATTCTTCTCTCTTTGGTTTCCTTTTTGAGCTCCAGCGTTGTTATACTTTTATTGTTGTTTTGGTTCAAAATTGTATTTTGCAATAGTGGAATGCCGATTCACATCCAAGCACATTGCACATGCCACACATGGCAATAGCATCAATCATGGCCTACCAATATGGGGATCTAACAAGGTTAAAGGGGAAGTCCAAACAAAACCAAAAAGTAACTGTCTTTCTCAACTACCTCATGTATAGTGTTTCTTTGTTTGGTACTCTCCAAGTTGTGTTGAGAACCAAGAAAGGTATGGTGGAAAATGTACCAATACCCATACCAATTAATAGGAGAGGGAGTGGGAGAATCAATAGGTGTACACATACTATCAACAACAGGAGACTAATATTGTTGTATTCAAGCTTCAATCTTTGTCTCTTAGATTTTGAAGCTAAGATAGATTTGAAATTGGCTTTAACTCGATGAGTAACACCTATCATAGCCAAAGACTATGGCAAGGTGATAATTCAAACAGTTCACTTCTTATAAATTTTTTGCAAAAACTGCACTAGATTTTATCTGCAACAATGTCTATGCAAAATGACCAATAAGGTTTTCTTTGATCAATATTAAATGTTTTAACTTCTAAGAATTTATGAAAAAAAGTGGTTAACATTTAGTTTTGAATTTATGGAGAATAATACTAGAAAACACATAAATTCCTCAAAAGACCTTTTATGATGCCAGGTAACACATTGTCACTTCCTTTCTCATTGCTCTGATGGAGATTCACAAGTTTATTGCTTGGCATATAGTTGTAGAGAGGTGCCAAACTTCAACCCAAAGTTGCAGGATGCTTCCATCACAGGAAAAATCTAGTTGCAAAGTTGTCGGAGCAATAAAAACTCCTCAATAAAAAGTGTTGAAGTAGACTGGAAAACAATTAAGGATTGCGGTAGAGAAGGCTTAGGATTCATGTTGCAACAGAGCATACCACATTGTGAAATCAAGAGACCTGCAACTCAGTGTTACAAGGGCAGAGAACCTACTGTTGAATGGTGTTGTCATTGATGTCAATCGTAGAGTTTGACTTTGACTAAACACCTGTCATTGATGTTAAACTATTAATGAACACTCTTAATATTTGTCTGAATTACATCAAGTTGGAAGCTCCACTAAAGGATGGTTGAAAACCCTAGCTCTAGGGTTTGGGTTCCGTGGACTAAGGACATACCCCGCACTTGTTGAGGGTTCTCAAAGATGCAGATCACTAAGTTTCTCTTAGAGATCCTCGTCATTGGATTATCCTCATTGAACTAATTTCGGTGGTATGTGGCACACCACGTGGTTCTTCACGGTTTGTGGATTATGCCTATTAGAAGACGAAGGACCCGTTCTATGGGTTAAAACCCTACAAGTAGATGAAGTGGCAAATTTTTGTTGGGCAACATATCATTCACATCAAGGAGGTTAGATTTAAGGATTAACTTACTTTTTGAAGGACTTTAAAGAATAGTCTTTCATCTTCAAAGAGTCTTGGCTTTGAAGGAAAATCATAACCCAACTTCAAAAGCGGTTGTGGCCTCATCTTTTGGGCTTTATTCGAAATAAAATTCAATATTTCAAAGAGATTATGATCCTAAATGTTCTCCAACGGCTCTTCTTTGAAAGCACTCCTTTATTCATGATAAATCTATTTAAAGGCCCCATTTAGCCTTCCTCCAACAAGCACTTGAACGAACAATCTTTTGTGATATTGCTCAAGACTTTTTGGCCCTTGAGAAGATAGCGTAAGATTTGTAGAGAGGATTTTTGTTTTGATTTTGGTTGGTTTTTGGGGATTCGTTTGGGATTATTTTCTTGATGGAGGAAGGGTCACGGCCATGCATCAAATCTCCAAATTAAATCTATCATCCTTCTGCAATTTTTGAGCCCAGTGAAGAAGTTGAAATTTTGTTGATAGAGCTCGGCCTTTTTGTTTAAGAGTTTCTTTATGCAAGTTATGTTGCATTCAGCCCTGAGATTGTGATCTGTGATATAATCTCTGCGGATTAAAGGCTAGCCAAGAGATATGATCTGCAAAGGTTAGATTTATTGAGCTTCCTGAAGTAGCCTTTATTTGTGGTTAACTAGATATGGATATTCAGCTTATCCTTGAAGAAATATGTTGTGGGTTCCTTAAAGAATTGATAGAATAGCACCAAAAGTTGTTGTATGGAGTCTCGACCCACTAAAGGCATCAAATCTAGACGGTTCATAGGAAGTTTACAGTGCTAGAAAGGAACCAAGGTTAGCCATATGACCTTTCAGCCTACCTTCTGATGAAAAACGAGATCAAGACTTGCTTGGCATTGCGACACAATATCTGCAAGAGTGACAACATTTTTGGGTATATATATTTCTGAGGGAACTAGTTTTGGTCTTCATAATTGTATTTGGCTCATGACATAATGTAATTATTGTTGTATTTATCAAAAAGAAAGAAAAAAATCAAATATTTAAATATATATATATATATATATATATATATATATATATATATATATATTATTTATTTTGAGAATGGGTTTCTTGCCCACGGTTAGTAGTCCTAGGTCTAGCACCCATTCAGTACTCTAGGGATTTAGTCTTGAGTCAAAATCAATGTAATGATGTAAAAGACCCATTGGGAATTTGTATCACGAAAGAGAAATAGTATTTGTATTACTAGAAAGGTCTAGATGACCTACAAGATCAAGTCAGCCAACCTCTACTCAAGTCGGCCTAAAGGCCTATTCTAGCCCAACGAAAGCCTACCTATATAAAAAGTTGAGTTTGACCTCTATTGGGCACAACACATAACACACATGATCTCATGTATTGATCTGCGGCCAAAAGAGCTAGTGCAAAGGCTTTGAAGGAAGGATGAAGACCAACGAAGGAATGGAGGATGATACTCATCTTGGATCTATTTTTCTTATGTGAATTCTCTGTAGATACCAGGGTTTCCACAAGTCTGAGTGGTGCAAGAGGTAGCAACAGACTTTGTTAAAGGAACAGACTTTTTCTATGGTGGTTGGCCTGGTCTTGGAAGGTTCTTGTTTGGGTCTTGGGTATTGGAAGTCACTTTTGCAAAAGATTCTAGAAGAATTTGTTATACGAAAGCCTGATGCTACGAAAACCTGATGCACTGATAGCAGTCATCTAGCACATAATAGTAAAGAAGTTCATGCCGCAAATAATTGGAGAGGGTCATTCAAGGATCCTCCATTAGGTGGATTCATGTGAAGACTTCTTCACTTGGTAGAAGAAGAACCATGATAATATTACAGACATCTTCTTCTCTCTCAAATTTGGAGCAAGCTTCCTAGAGGTTTGTTGATACAGCTGCAACATCATGAAGCCTCGCGATGGGGAGCAGTTTGAAGTAGACTAGAGAGAGGTGCTTATAAAGCATTTTCTTCCCTCCAATTTCCCTTTCCCTCCACCTCATTTACAAAAAAGAAAAGAAAAATCAAAATCAAAAAACAAAATTGCCTTTTGAGGGTCGACGGGTCTTATAAGTGTCCGATGCGGGTCTTGTTGCATACCCGTGGGTCTTATACGGGTAGTCGGGTTTAATAAAATCTCGTCGAGTCCCAGTCTTAAGTGCGGGTTCTATGTGAGTGAACAGGCTCGCTATAGAACCCGCCAAGACCCGCAGGTACTCGTGGGTCTTATACAAGTGGTGCTTCACTAGTTTAAAGCAAGTTGCAGGTATATACTTGGTTTCACTAGCATGATGTAAAGACATGATCAACATAAAGTATGAAAGACTACTCACTTAAGAGGGAGTTGCAAAATCCCTGACAAGATGACCCGAAGTGAGGATGACTACTCTTGTTGATCGAATAAGGATATTGAATAAGATGAGGCATGTCATGCTGAAAAGAAGCTATTATAATTCGATGACTCTAATGGTTTGATATAGTTTCATTATCGAAATAGCATGCTTTGCAGGAAGATTTAATGACAGACAGATATGATATAATTGAGATTCAATTGCAAAAATTGAGTAGATGGCTTTGGCAGTCTAAGTCCAAAGGAAATATATCATTGCTGCATGTGGTTTGATAAGCATGTCTTGGTAGATCACTTTCCTAGTGCTTAGAAGGAGCTATGTTCAAACGCCATAGTGCTTGGTCCGTGAATATGCAACAGATAAAGATCAGTGTTCCACGGGGAGGCACCCACCAGGGTAGGGGGGCTTCCTAGCTCCCCCACGCTCTTGCGACGAGGAAACATTTCCCCACATCCCCTTTTTTGGGGAAACTCTGTGGAGACTTTTTTCTGGCGACGAAAAGCGACCCCCCAATTTTTTTTGCTAATAACAATCAAAAACAATAAAAATTACAAATTTTAATATAATTAAAATAAAAAAAATGAAAATAAAATCTAAGGATAAATTAAAACTTCAAAACAAAATCATTCACATTTCTCATTAACCCTACAATTTTAGCTTGCCACCGGACATTTTCCTTCCACTGTCGCTCAACATTTTTCATCTGCAATTTGTTGTGATTCAGATTTACCATTGATCGGAGACCTGAGACGTTTGGAGTTGCCGGATTGGAGCTGTGATTTTCATTTTATGACTTAGAGCCACCGAATTGGAGCTGTGATTTATTATTTAGTACCTTTTGAGTAATTTACTCATATTTCACTGTGTTCTATGTTTACTTTTAGTTAGTATTTTATGGCTATATTAGACTTAAGCATAATGTCATTGTAATATGATGAATTTACTTTCGATGTGCATTGTGTAATTTCAATTTTCAAATGATTAATTAAATTTAGATGTACCTTGCATAATATTAATGTCCATTGCCAAATGATGAATTTAGATGGAATATTGCATAATGTCAAATGATGGATTCGATTTAGTAATTTACTTTTAAATTTACAATTTTGAATTTTACATTGATGATTGTAGAAATGTCAAATGATAATTATGATTCATAATAGAATAATACGAAATGATGATCATAGTTAGATGTACATTTCATAATTATGAAGCTTTACTATTTACTAACTTAGTTATTGACATATTGTTGGGATTTTATTTTTGTATTGTTATATATTAAATTTGTTTAATTTTATAATTTTTATGACTCTGACATCCCCCTGTTTCCCAAATTTCCCTAAATTTTGGGGTTGCTTATATATGTTCCCTGGAAACTCGGTGGAACATTGATAAAGATTGATGATATAGAAAGTGATGACTTGTCCCTACGAGAAGTTGTGAAAGAAGATGGCTCCACGATGTGCATAGAAGTTGATGATGCAAAAGATGGAAGCCTACAAGCAACTGATGGTACCATGATCTCCATGGAAGAATAGACAATTGATGTTAGAAGCAAGTCCCTGGTTAAGAGGGAGCTTGGATATATTCCTTTCATGTGTAAAGGAATGAGTAGATCCTCCCTGGTTAAGAGGGAGAGATAGACACATCATTCTTGTCTTCACATCGTGAAGAAAGAATGGAGGATTGGGTAAGCATCTGAGACCGATACCGATACTCTTTGAGGATGAGGTAGGGCATCCAATCGGCAAGAGTAGTCGAAGACGAGATTCCTTAAGGATGTGTAAATCCAAATCAGGAATGGTCCTAAAAGGACATACCTTGTGAACCTCTGAATGGGCTATGTGCCTTGAGAGAGAATGATGAAGGTGTCTATAATCATTGTCTCCCCAGCATTGTGCTCTAATCTAGTGGAGAGATAGAGTTGTTAGTCAAGGC
This sequence comes from Pinus taeda, assembly GCA_000404065.3. NCBI lineage: Eukaryota > Viridiplantae > Streptophyta > Pinopsida > Pinales > Pinaceae > Pinus > Pinus taeda. Next base: position 187,964 of record APFE030024073.1, read on the forward strand.
CTTGCTATATGACACTATTGGTCAATATGATGAGATGCACTAATATAAGCTGAGAAGATCGCTTATGAGATGGCTTACCAATCCGACTCTTCTTATGAGAACTTTTCAAAGGAAGTATTGTCAATGTACTAATAGTCAATTATGAATGCCTCCTTAGTTAAGAGGGAGTGTTGAAATTTGTAACTAGTTTCAGTCTTCATAATTGTATGAAGAAGTCCTCGAAAGATGAAGACTCCATGAGAAAAGAAATTTATGACATTGAAGGAGAAAGGAGTTCTTCAGGCAATTGGTTGTTCCACATGAGGAGTTATTGTAGGTCCCTAGTTAAGAGGGAGCCTGAAAAGAAGTTTCTTACTTGGAAGAAACTTGGAAATTCCTAAGCCAAGAGGGAGCTTAGGTACATTCCTTTTTGGTGGGACTGAGTACATTCTTTTATTGGAATATGTCCTCCCTATTTGCGAGGGAGAGATAGACATGTCATTTTGGTCTTCACCTGGGAAGATTGAATGGAGGATTGGATAATCATTTGGCATCCGATGCTCTTTGAGGATGAGATAGGGCATCCAACAGAAGAGTAGTCATGGAGGATCTATATTCTTTGAGGGTTGGGGAGTCCAAGATAAGAATAGTCCTCATGGAACATACCCTGAGTACCCGGGTAGGGGATGTTCTGAGAGAGACAATGATGAGAGTGTCTGTAAATCATTGGTCTCGCCAACATTGAGCTCAGATCTTGTGGAGACAAGGAGTTATTAGTCAAGGCCTATGTAACAACATTGGTTGATATGATGTTATACAAATAAGTTACTAATCCAAAATTCTTCTTATGAGAAATTCTTCAGATTTAGAATGACCAAGTACCATTATGAATACCTCCCTAGTTAAGAGGGAGTGGTGAAAAGCATAACTAGGTTTGGTCTTCATAATGACATGTAATTGTGACTTTTGTAAATGATGTAATGAAGAAAATAAAATTATTATTATAAACCTTGCTTCATGGTTTTCATGAGCAAGTGATTTTATTTTAAATAGCTTCTATTGAGAGCCCTAGGATTGGTCATTAACAGTCAAAGGGTCTATGTCATGTATGAAGAACCCTTCTTGGGGATATAACAATGTATTTGAGTCTAATTCTATAATATGTCTAGAAAGCCCTCCAACGACAAGCACTAATACTCCTCTTAATGTCGGCCTCAATATGCATAAGAAAATCATTTCAGCTCAGCTTATATAAAGACACACCTCTCCATAAGTACAGATCAGCTTATTTATGGACAAAGTTACAAACCACTATAACTAAGTGGGTAGACTCTTCGCATTTCCACAGTGAAATTTGGATCTATCTCTGAGATTTTAGGATGATATCTATAGTCAAAAGTTCAGATGGAATTCGGATGGGTAAAGTGAACAGTTCGGATATAAACATAGTGAAGAGAATTCAGATCTCTCTGAGATTTTCGAGTGAACTCAGGCAGTGATAAATTCGGATCACAGAAGCTCGGATCACAAGAAGTTTGGATCACAATTACAATAACAAAGTACATAAGGAACTCGGATCGGTGATGAAAGGATGTCACAGTAATAAGGGTTCGGATGTCTGAGAAAGAGTCTCGATGCTACAGCAGAAGGATACAGTTAAGATGTGTATATATATATATATATACCACAGTTAGAGGAGATGATCTGAAGGTCAAAGCAAAGGAGGAATCAAGAAGAGGAAGGAGAAGACAGTATAGAGAATTAGTGTCTTGGTCTTGGAGTGGCTAATAGATCAAGGGACTTGGTCTTGGTATTCGTCAATTGGAATCTTTAGAAGGAGAATTTGTGCGGGTTTTCCTCTCAAAGAGTGAGAGGTTTTGGCCCTGGCTTATAGCCTACATGATGTGTCTCTTGTGTATTTATGTTCATGCATTGGTTACTGTTTGATGAAGAAAAACACTAATAATCTAACATGAAGAAGATTATAATCTAACAAGTAAAAAGTATTCACAAGCAAACATTAATAAAAGAGAAATCACCTAATGCAAATGCCCTATATTTCTCAACACCCTTCACTCAAACCAAAATCATTGGTTAGACATGTTAAACTTTTTCAAATTCCATCATATTATAAGGTTGAGCAATCCAAGTTTGAAGCCTTTGAGCTAGATAATGTTTATGTATCTCTTGTTGATGATCCCATTTCTAGTAACGTTGAATCAATTATGAGTTTCATGAGTGATTATGTTGATTAGTGATTTGTAGTTTTGATGTCTAGTTTTGTTGCTATTGCTGCCACTACTCTTAAGGTTGCACAGGAGTTTTAGGAGTCCTCAAACTCGGAGCCAGATTATTTATGTAGCTAGGAGTCCTCAAACTCAGAGCCAGATTATTTATGTAGCTCATGGTGATGATCCCATGTCTACTAGTGGTGATGAGTTTGAACGTGATGAGTTGTGATCATGTTGATCACTGATATGTAGAATTGTAGTAGGCCAGTGGCCCCGTAGCTTGTAACAATGTTTTTGAACTCTAGAGGCCATTTAGAGCCTCATTGATTATGTATTTTGTTGTTGATATGTATTGCACTCGGTGCCATTTTGATATATTCACCTTTAAATGGTATATAGTTGAGAAAACTTTGCATATTTTGTCTCTATTGGTTTGAAATCATGGTTTGAAATCTAAAAATAGTTTTTTTTCATTAAAAATTAATTATTTCATGTATTTTTTTAAAGACTGGTTCATTAAGATCTGACCGGTCCTGGTTTGACCAGTTCCATTTGAAACCCTGTTTGATAGGTGGACCGGTCCAGTTTTGATTACTATGGTTGGCAGTGCTAGTGACAAGAAGAGTACTTCAAGGTGTTGTTTCTCATTGGGCTCAATAGTTGTGTCATGGTTCAGCAGGAAACAGAGGTCAGTGGCATTGAGTAGCACAAACACAAAGTACATGGCAGTTAAGCAAGCAAGTTGTGAGGCATTATGGCTTCGCAAGATGCTATTTGGTTTATTTGGTTAAAGGTTGAGACCAACTATGATATATTGTGATAATCAGAGTTGTATTAAACTCTCTGAGAATCCAATATTTCATGACTGGTCAAAGCATATTGAGATCAAATACCACTTCATCACAAACTGGGTTTAGAGGGGAGCTATGAATCTTGAGTATATATTCACTAATGAACAAGTAGCAGACATTCTCACCAAGTCATTGCCAAGTGGCAAGCATGTATTCTTCAAAGACAAGATGTGAGTGGTGAGAAACACCTTCCTCAAATAGTGGGAGTGTTGAAAATGGTACCAAGGAGGTGTTTCCTAGGCATTTCTCCTTTTGGCCTAGGGAGACACATAAATTACCTTTTGTCTAAGTAATATTATGGGTTTCTTAATATCGAGGGGGCTAATGTACTTTTTATGTGGAGATGTACTAGGTATTCTAAGTTATTAAAGTCGTGTGTTTTAAAAGTCACTTTATGTGAAAAATGTACTAAGTACATTTTATATTCCTAAAGTGGCTTTATGAGGAAAAAGTGACCATGGTACTAAAACATTAAAAGTCCTAGCTAACACGTCTATAGGCTATGGCCCCAACAATAACAGCAATAGTAGCTTATAACAACCCTTGGATCTGTTACATGCCTAAAAGGTAATAATGGTATATCAATGATATGAATGTTACATGGTGAATATTATTGGCATTTTCTTGATAACCACTCTAGCTAATATTGACATTTTTGATAGATTTACTATGTGCGTATATATTGTAAATGCACTTTAATAACAAAGCCACGAGTCTGGAGATTGCATGCATACAAAATTTCAGACTCGTTATACCATTGTCCCCCTCTCCCTTTGTCAATACTCATTGTCAAAGATATAAATTTCTTTGTCAAAACATGTTTGTCCTTTTACAGGCTATGGCCGCCGCATCAATGACAGAAAATATTAGCTTGTAACAACCCTTGGATCTGTTACATGCCTAAAAAGTAACCATGGCATATCGATGATATGAATATTACAGTGAATATTGCTGGCATTTACTTGATAACAAACTCTAGCTAATATTGAATGTTTTTGGGAGATTTACAATGGGTGTATATACTGTAAAGTTTCAAGCAAGATATATTAAGGAGTCACAGCATCTTGCTTAAATGGCATTGGAGATTGTTTCCTAGTGTGAGAACAAGGTAAAGGAATATTCAACACAAAAATTAAAATGGAACAAAAATCTGGCTAAATCAATTAAATAAAAAGCCATACCTTCTAGCTAGCACGTCTACAGGCATTTCATAACCCCATTTGAAACGGAACTCTGCTGCCTCATTCCGTGCATGCTGAACCAATGACCTTGCATCAGCTGCAAAGAAGGAAAACCATCCGATTTTGAATAGTCCCCTTTACATAGACCTATGTCTGAAAATCCTTTGAAAACCTTCCAATTACACGTTTCCTTGTTATGAATATGGTATTTAGAGTTTAAATTAAATATCATTCATCATGGTGAACCAGAGCATCATTCATCATGGTGAACCAGAGCACCATTCATCATTCAAAGCATGCCAAACTATTCAAAGCATGCCAAACTAAATGGTGAGATCTCTCATCCATCGGATGAGATTTTACTTTGATATCTTCACAGACACTAAATCCCACATATAGCCTGGCTTCATCTGTTGCCCTCATTTGTTGAAATCTACTCTAACATAGAATTACTGAAAGTAGAATTAATATTGCCTGAGTGGCTTCATCTGGTACCATTATTGCTACAATATAGTATAAAATAAAATTATTGAAACAATAAGAAAGACGTGCTGAATTTTACTTCTTCTTGCAGCTATTAAATAGAGAAACATCACTTTATAAAATGCAGCAAGGTAACTCCACCAAATTTTTAACAAGCAACCCTAACCTACTCCACAAACATTTAGGAGTAACATAGATTCACTAAATTTGCTTCATTTAATAACTAGATAGGTTTATCTGCCACAGTTTCCAAATTCGAATTTAAAATAAACAGCAGTGGCAACTCTAGCTGGCACAATGCCGCGGCAAAGGGAAGCAGGAAGGCAAGGCAGAGAATCGTACCAGTCATGCCAGTTGCTAATAACCCAATGAATTTTGTAATTGGAAAAAGATGGGTCACACTAGTCTGATCAAGTAACTTGTCCTGCAAACGACATACAAAACATTAACCCCACAAAGTATAGTAATTAACATCGATAAAAAGCAAAATTATGATAGTGTCGTTGCTTCTACTGCCCAGAACATGTGCATAACATACTGGCACTTTTTTCTGTGTAACGACGCAAATCGAATCCTTCCCGCGCACACCTATGGATGTGATTCCCGCGGCCTTCACTGCTTTGAAAGCATATTCTGAAACCAGAGTAATAAAATCAATATCGGCTTCAAACTTCACTGCTTTAAAACCCACAAAACTACGAAACAAACAGGATGAGGACCATTCCACATTTGTTACCAGAAACGAAAAACAATAAATGGAACGGAAAATGAAAACCCGTACCATATATTTGCTGTGAAATCGGTAATGGATTGAATCACTCGATCATTCATAATTAACACAACCTCGAACCTTAATTTAATCAATGGAATGAAAAAATGAACTCACCGACTTGGTACAGTCGACCTTCTGGTGAAAATATTGTGATGTGACGATCGTATCCAGCTCCGGTACCGCGACTCATTCTGAAAATATCAGGTAAATCCTCGTAGTTCAGATCTCAAACCCTAAGTGCAGGAAAAATGCAGTGTCGAGAGCAAGGGCTTTTGTTTTCTTCTTCCCTACGCCAAAGTTAAAGCTAAAGTAGAATGTCAGCGGACCGAAAGAGTTACGGTCACCTGCTTTTGAAGAGGGGACCGACGGCTGGCTGGGTTACTGGGGCTAATTATTATATAGGTCCGTTAAATGCCACGTAGGATTTGTTTTTGCTCCCAGGACGTAGTCACAAGCACCTGGTGCGCTGACTAGGATCAGCGTAAACTCGATCGTGTTCATTTGATAGTTTAGGTATAATACGTAAAAACAAATTTAAGAGGTTTACCATGAGATGTGATTCATTTTGATCGGTCTATGGTTTAATTTTTATTAGAATTTAAGTTTAAATTCCATAGAACAAATTGAGAGGTTATATTTTTATTAGATTTTAAGTTTAAATTTTATGTGAAGAAATTGAGAGGTTATATTTTTATTAGATTTTAAGTTAAGTGTGGGAGTTATTTTTGGAGAAATAAATTATTATAAGAGATGTTTAATTTTGATTTGGATTGGAGTAATGTAGTGATAGCATTTCACTTATGAGTAAATTATTTTTCAATTTGATAAGGCTTGAAGAGTAGGCACCTATTGTGGTGAATTTGTTCAATTCCAAGGGACATGTTTATTTCACTGTGATAAAGCTTGAACAATAGGCACCCATTGTAATATAGCTAGTGTATAATGACTATATTACTCCAACATATTACTAATTCACCAAAATTAAAAACAAAACAAAAAAATATTAATAAATTATGGTAAAATACTCCCAAAAAAACATATAAGAACTTCAACTTATCATTGATTTACCAAAATATAATAATAATAGTAATCTATAAATTATGATAAAATATTCCAAAAAAAAAGCATATAAGAATGTGTGTTTTATTAGTCCAATAGATTTATAGTTGACTTTGTATTAATTAATTTTTTGGTTATAATTATTTACATTTATTACACTGTTTTATATTAACAAAATATATTATTATTATTTTGAATTATTGAATTTCATTTATCTATTATGTGTTTGATGGATAGGTTTGAAGTGTTCTTGTGCAAATGCCAGTGAAACAAGTTTTTTTAGAGCTTTTGCTAAGCTTTGGATGAGCTTCTTAGCTTTTCTAACTTTATGCATTTATTATATTGTTTTATAATAAAAGAAAAAGGACAAACATTGCAGTTCATACTAGAGGGTGTTGCAGGCACACCAACACATTACATCCAGTCATTCTGCATACACCCAATCAAGAATCAAAATCCAGCACCCTGGTAATCACTAATGCTCACAATCAAAAAATTGAGCATCAGACCATCAAATGAGAAGATCTCAGCTTTCCTGAAAGCTGGGTAGTAGATCTACCTCATTCGCTCAAAGTTCAAAGTATCACAACTGCTCAGATACAAGAAGGACCAGCTAAAGCTACTTTGTCCTTCCCTAGAAGATCTACTTTGGATTGCAAAAGAATACAAGAAGTTTGTCAAGCCACAAAATACCATACAAACTCATATCATATTTCATGTCAGTCATCTACTTGGACATCTGTAAATACTCCATCTTTAAGTTGCTCACACGTTGATTTATTTAAACTTGCTCAATTGTTACATTTTTCCACTCTCGAAGTAAAATGTCTTGTCTGCCAAACAATAGTTTACTTGCAATCTCTCGCAGAGCTTGTTCTCCACAAAAACCATAATCCTAAGACTGGTGAAGCTCCTCCTACCACTTTTGCAAATTCCTGCCCAAATCCTAAATGTGCAGATATACCAATTCCTCATGATATTATCATGATGATACATGAGTTACCGTCTCTTGAAAATGAAGATCCACGTCTTACTGAAATGTTTAGTAAGACGTGTCCTCCTGGAACTCAACAATATGGTTTACGATATCTTAAACAACTTGACAGTATAATTCCTTCGTCAAGATTCCAAAACTTTATTCCTTCATACTGAAAAAAGCCATCAAAACTAGAGATGTATAAATTTTTCTCTCTTATGGATGGATGCCCAAATAATAGAATTCATGCCAAATGGATGAAAAATATGCTAAATTGGGATCTGCATACTCACCCTGAGGCCCAAGAATTTGGTCTTAGTACAACTGCTCAAAGAGAAAAATACACTTTCCCTACAATGGAAAAGCTTTATGGACAGCACAAAATCATGGATCTCCTTTTATACGTGGAGAAAATTAGGAGACCAAACAGAAGTACAAATGGCAAATGCAAAATCATCATCTACACAGAAACATTCCTGGACAGCCCGTGATGGAAGCAAACAAGAAACTAGCAATACTTTCCCTCCATTCAAGGGAATTGTGCTAGGAGAAGCAGCAAACACTACCAAATCCATTCCTTTAGTGTCAACAGATGACTCAGACCTACGGATAGATGGAAGGATACAAAAAGCCAGTGAACAAATAAACTCAACAAACTCTGTAATTAAAGGGCTTGAAATGAATATGGAAAAAACCATTGAGCAAAAGGAATGCTTTGATATTAGACGAGTTGTTGTAAATAATGTAAATAAGAACTTGAATTATATGAATTTTTCAGTTTCAGTTTTGAAAGGATTTGTCAAAGAATCTTCAGCACAGATAAAAGAGATGGATAAAAGAATGGATTCGGAACTCAAATCCACTCAAGATCTCATAGGAGAACTTTTTGAGCATTTTGACAAGCTCACTATAACTCCAAAAGATAAAAGCATCCCCACTTCCATGTTGTTTAGCCATCATGTGCCCATCCAGCATGCAAAGAAATCTATAGAGAAATTCCCTCTTCTCTTTCCCAAAGAAATGCCCGAAGAACAAGCTCAGTCTCCTAAAAAGTCTATTTCTTCATTCCTAGAAGACATATCCAAAGAAGAAAAACCTGACTCCTCAAGTCACCATCTTTTTCCCATCTATGAACCATTGTCCAATTAATACACTAGATATCTAGCTCCTAATCTCAGTGGAAAGGCAAACTTCCTGAGACACATACTTTTCAGTCTAGCTCCTATAAAGAATGGAATATAGATGGACTGAGTGATGGTCAAATCAAGCAAATGATTGATCAGATGTATACTGAATACAAACTGATGTGTATGAGGGGAAAGTCTGAAGTTGAATCATGTAAAACCGTCATACAATGTTTCGCAGGCACATTACAGAGATGGTGGGAAGTAGAGTCTTCTCCTGCTCTAATTAATAAAATGGAAGTAGAAGTAGTCAAAGATGAAGAAGGAGATATATTCCATAAAGAGGATGGAGATCCCCAAAATAACATGATAGGAGCTTTAACCTCATTCGTCCTTAAACACTGGTGTGGGGTAACTATTGAAATTGCAAATAAACATGAAATGATTCTAATGAATCTAAAATGCAGAAAAATGTCACAATATGAAGACTTTCATGGGGATAGGACTCAAAGAATTTATGAGGTTAAAGACATCCAAAACGCCTTATGGAAACAAGTCTACTTAGCAGCACTTCCATCTAAATTTGTAGAATATATCCAAAGGCAAGAAGTTTTCCAAACATCTTTTGAGACATATACATGGTGAGAAATATATTGTAACTTCACAAAAGCATTGGTAGACTTATGTACTAGCATGAGATAAATAAGTCTTTACATAAATTATCTAGACTACCCAACAGTAAGTCTATCGGCAGTAAATATGGATTATCAATTGATGATCCTATTGTATAGAAAAGAAAGATCAGAAAAAAAATTTGAAGAAAAGACAAAACCAGCCAACCAGAAACCTCCTTGAGAAAACAAGAAAACATCCCAGAAAAGGGTATTACAGGACCATGCCCAACACATTATTTGCGCCAAAGGATATTCACCTCAAATCACAGAGGTAGCAAATGATCACTTGTTGGCTATGTGGAGAAAGCAGGCATACAACAAATAAGTGTCCTGAGGGAAAAGAATCCAAAGCAAACAGAGGCAAGAAGTCACAAGAACAATTCCTCAAAAGAACTCAAAGACAGGTAAGAAGACCACTAGTTCAATTCAAAGAGGAAGTACTTTTGATGGAACAAGAATGATGTAGTTCACCAGAATCAATTGAGTCTAGCAATTCAGACCCAGATTATAGTGATGAACATCTAAACATGCATATACAACAGTGTGATTGAACAGATACTGACAAATGCCATTGCACCCTCTTTGAAACTGAATCAGACTTTGATTCAGAAGAATAAGATGAAAAAACTACACAGAAAGAAAAGGTGTGTACGGCACATACCATAGATGATGATGAATCTAGAGTATTATCAAGCATCAAGATGCTTGCAGAAGGAGAACTAAAAGAAAAACTCCTAGAAACATTCTTGCAAGCCATGCAGTGAGGCACTAGTAGTTCTTCAAAAGGTATAATCTCTAAAGCTTTGTTTGTGGATGCCTCTTATGAAAAGAATATAAAGTCTTTTCAAAGAAACCAACAACATACAAAGCCCATATCCTTGAACCTAGGGGAAGTCAGCCATGAAATTCATCATCTAAAGAAAGAAATTGTTGAGCTCAAAACACAATTTTCAAAAATTGAAAAAGAAAAAGAAACATAGAAAGGAGATTATCGGATAAATCCCAATGTAGAGATTTTCGAAGGGAAACAACATGAGAATTTGGGATTTTTGAATATGAAAATAATGACCATATAGTATCAACAACATCATGTGTTGTTAAAAATAGGTATCCAAGGAGAAATCTTCACAATGAGAACATTAATAGACTCAGGAGCAAATATTAATATCTTGAATAAAAAGTTAATCCCTGCAAAATTTTGGATAGTAGCACATAGGCAAGTTACTGGAGTATGAACACAAGAATTCAAATATGAAGTTCCTAAAGCCACAATTTATTTCTCAAATTATTGTATGAATGTAAAATTTGCAGTCGGCAATATTGCCATAGATCGTATCCTAGGAAATGTTTTCATAGTTGTCGTTGAGCCACATGGGTCAGCGAGATTACCAGATGGTAGGGCTGGTTATTTCATATCCGTCCCCAACCATAGAGGATTTTTGCAGACTATTACTCTGCCATTTATCTCAACACCCAGGATATCTACAATGGTCCAAACCATGCAAGAAGTAAGTCCAACAACACAAAAGATAGAAGAAATGAAAGATTTCAAAAATTCCTTAAGGATAAAAGAACAACTCCAATCCCTCAAATTGAAACACGGGATTTCAGATCTAAAAGAATATCTTGAACGATAATGTTGTTCAAAAAACCCAAATGCTTTCTGGCACAAAAAGCAACACACAGTCAAATTGCCCTTCAAAGAAGACTATGCAGGAAAGCCTTGCAAAAGTCGGGCAATCCCTATGAATAGAGAATATCAAATATTATGTCAAAAAGAGATTGCAGATCTCTTAAAAATAGGGTTAATCAGAGAATCTAGTAGTCCCTCGAACTGCTATGGATTTTATGTCAACAAACACTCGGAACAAATTAGAGGGGTCCCCAGATTGGTTATAAATTACAAACCTCTGAATATTGTCCGAGCCAATGACACATATCCAATCCCCCACAAAAGCAGTTTGATAAGTAGGATAGCGGGTGCCAAAATCTTCTCCAAGTTCGACATGTAATTTGGTTTCTGGGAAGCTGCCATGCAAGAAGAAGATAGGTTCAAAACTGCTTTTAGTATTCCTGTTGGACACTATGAATGGAATGTCATGCCTTTTGGTTTAAAGCATGCACCATCCAAATTCTAGAAGATAATGGATCAGATTTTTAAGCCATACTTTGATTGGCTTATTATGTATATAGATGATGTACTCATTTTTTCAAAATCTATTGAAGAACATTTTAAACATGTTCAAAAATTCTCGCAGATAATAAAGAATAATGGTCTATTACTAAGCAAGAAGAAAATGGAGTTGTTTCAAACAACCATCAAATTCCTCGGCCATAGTATTGAATATGGGCAAATCGTACTACAGAAACATGCATTAGATTTCATCGATGAATTTCCTGATAATATTACAGATAAGACGCAGCTACAGAGATTCTTAGGATGCCTAAATTCTTTCAGTAATTTCTATAAAGGATGTGCTTCAGACCGAAGCCTCCTGAACTAGAGGTTTAAAAAAGAACCAATACCATGGACTGAAGAAGATATTGCTGCAGTCAGGAAAATAAAAGCCAGGGTAAAAACTTTATCTATTCTTTATGTTGCAGATGAAAATCTTCCAAAAATTGTAGAAAGTCAGCCAATAATATTGGATGGGATGGAATTTTAAAGGAAATAAAAGATGGAGAAGAAAAAGTCATACAATTTGCCTCACGAACATGGAATTTGGCCGAACAGAATTATTCAACAATTGAAAAGGAAGTCAAAGCGGCTTGGAATTGTATTGACAAGTTCGATCTCCACCTTGTACACAAGAATTTTCTATTCATAACTGATGCCTCTGCACTCAAAAAAGTTATGACAAAAGACATTAAAAAGTCTAGTGAATCCAAGCTTTGCTAGATGGCAAGCATTGTTTGCAAATTTTGATTTTGATGTTGAGCATATAAAGGGAGAAAGCAACTGTCTACTAGATTTCTTGAGTCGGGAGTATCTGAAAAAAGAAAACCATCTAATGGTTATTGTCACTGAATGGGACCCTACAACACAGCAAGAAAAACTTTGAAATATCCCAGACAACACCTCAGGGCCAATCTATGCGGAAAAATCGAAACCCACTTGGCAATTAAGAAACACCAAAGTTATGGATGCAAATATACAACCTCATAAGGACTTACAACATCTTGTACCAGAAAGAAAGATTTACCCTAAGTCCAACACTTGGATACATGATATGGTGTATAAGAATTCAATGATGTATCCAAATCTTGCAAACGAATCATTAAGGGAAAGTTTTCATGATATCAGTCTGACATGGAATGAGGGAAGTAATAGAACCAAAACATTCCATAAATATTATACTATCAATAAAACCAGATATCCTAAACATCCTGCAAGAATAATGTGGCCACAAAAGGATCTGAACCTTGTATTTCACGACACTGTCTATAATTTCTAGGGCTATAAAGATCTTTGGTGGGATCTCTTATGCAGAGAAGAAAAATCAGAAATACGTTACACATTATTAAAATTTGGACCTGTCTTCATTACACAGTTACTGTTACAACCAACTTGGTTACAGGAATGGCAGAGATGGTATGGGATAAATAAGACTACTATGGATTCAAGGTACTTTGAAAGAGACTTTCAAAGCGATTGTCAGGAGTGTAATGGCATGGAGTGTTTTCACCTTCACTGTAAGACTATTGCAGACCTAAAGAATTTTTCTAATGATCACATATTAGGTTACTTCATGAGAGGACATCATCATTGGTTAGTCTTAACCAAAGTAAACCATCAGGTTATCCTCGGGAAACCATTGATTGTCTAAAGGATTTATACAAAAGCATGGGAGACTAGTGGAGCGTACCACCATAAAATGGTTGATTCCTTGGTATAAATCCATTGGGAACGTAACTTAAAAGACTCCAAGGGTTCTCATGGGCTCCTCGTGAAAAGCATCCACAATGTACAATAATGTCTTGTCACTTGACTTTGATAGTGATCGATTTTCGTGGGATTTTACGACAAAAAATCTCCACATTGTAAATATCTTTTCCGTAGGATTTGGAATAATTCTGATTTTTGAGACTCAGAGCACTTCTCCTACTTTTGGTGTGATTTGATCCACATCTCGGAATCTCAGTACGATTGTCTTTTTTGGGTGTGATTTGATCCATATCTCAGAATCTAGATACGATTTTCTGATGTTTGTCCCCTTCTCATCCTATAAAAAGAGAGAAGTAAGGCTCATTGGGGAATTTGGAGTTGGAGGGTCTGAGAGTGAAAATCTTGTTGTTTGAAGTCTGAGATAATATTCCTACTCTGCATTTGCAAACATCCGTGTTCGATCTGCTTGCATCGCGAAGAAAGTCTCTTTAGAGTCGAGTTTGAAAATCCTATGTATCAAGGCCTAACAACCCTGGTAAGAACCTAAAGTGGCTAAACTCATTAAGTTTGAGTCTGTGTTTGTTTCAGAAAGTTCAAAGACAGAGTCTGCAAAGGGCCTGGTAGCCTCTGGAGTGCATCTTGATATAAGGTGTATCGTCTGGTAAATGCCCAAGCAGCCTATCTTTGATTGAAGTTTCTCTAAATATTCCAACATTGTAATTCATCTTTGGAAATCAATAAAAGAGAGAAGTTTTTCAAATTGTTCTGCGTGAGTTTATGTTTTGTTATGCTATTTTAAATATTTTTTGAGAGGAGAGGTTCATATGAGGTTCGTCGAGGATCGAGGGACGTTTTGTTCATGTTGGCAAGAGGTCATTGAATAGCGTTATTGCGTGAAGATCTGAAGGTTCGTGTACGGGTTCATGTAAGAGTTCATGTATTCATCACAAAAGACATAGAAATTGCACTGTAAGCTTCATTTTCTCCTTTGGAGGAAGCCCCTGCGTCAATCTGGCTCCTACAAAGAATGGAATATATGGACTAAGTGTTGGTCAAATCAGGCAAATGATTGATCAAATGTATACTGAATACAAACTGATGTGTATGAGGGGAAAGTCTGAAGTTGAAACATTGTATGAGGGTTTTACATGATTCAACTTCAGACTTTCCCCTCGTACACATCAGTTTGTATTCAATATAAATCTAATCAGTCATTTGCTTGATTTGACCAACACTTATTCAATCTATATTCCATTCTTTGTAGGAGCTAGACTGAAAAATATGTGTCTCAGGAAGTTTTCCTTTTCCACTGAGATCAGGAGTTGGATATCTGGTGTATTGACTAGACAACAGTTCATAGATGGGAAAAGGTGGTGACTCGAGGAGTTGGGTTTTTCTTCATTGGATATGTCTTCTAGGAACAAAGAAATAGAATTTTAGGAGACTCAGCTTGTTCTTCGGGCGTTTCTTTGGGAAAGAGAAGAGGGAATTTCTCTATAGATTTATTTGCATGCTAGATGGGCACATGAAGGCTAAACAACATGGAAGTGGGGATGTTTTTATCTTTTGGAGTTATAGTGAGCTTGTCAAAACGCTTAGAAAGTTCTCGTATGAGATCTTGAGTGGATTTGAGTCCCGAATCCATTTTTTTATCCATCTCTTTTATCTGTGTTGAAGATTCTTTGACAAATCCTTTTAAAACTGAAACTGAAAAAATTCATATCATTCAAGTTCTTATTTACATTATTTACAACAACTTGTATAGTATCAAAGCATTCCTTTTGCTCAGTGGTTTTTGCCATATTCATTTCAAGCCCTTTAACTGCAGAGTTTGTCCAATTGATTTGTTCATTGCCTTTTTGTATCCTTCCATCTATATCTATGGCTGAGTCATCTTTTGACACTAAAGGAATGGCTTTGGTAGTGTTTGCTGCTTCTCGTAGCATAATTCCCTTAAATGGAGGGAAAGTACTACTAGTTTCTAGTTCGCTTCCATCACAAGCTGTCCAGGAATGTTTCTGTGTAGATGATGATTCTACCTCTGCCATTTGTGCTTTTGTTTGGTCTCCTAATTTTCTCCACGTATAAAAGGAGATCCATGAGTTTGTGTTGTCCATAAAGCTTTTCCATTGTAGGGAAAGTGTATTTTTCTCTTTGAGCAGTTGTACTAAGACCAAATTCTTGGGCCTCAGGGTGAGTATGCAGATCCCAATTTAGCATATTTTTCATCCATTTGGCATGAATTCTATTCTTTGGGCATCCATCCATAAGAGAGAAAAAATTATACATCTCTGGTTTTGATGGCTTTTTGCAGTCTGAAGGAACAAAGTTTTGGAATCTTGACAAAGGAAGTATACTGTCAAGTTGTTTAAGATATCCTAAACCATATCGCTAAGTTCCAGGAAGACACATCTTACTAAACATTTCAGTAAGACATGGATATTCATTTTCAAGAGATGGTAACTCATGTATCATCATGATAGTATCATGAGGAAATGTTATATCTGCACATTTAGGATTTGGGCAAGAATTTGCAGAAGTGGTAGGAGGAGCTTCACCAGTCCTAGGATTATGGTTTTTGTGGAGAACAAGCTCTGCGAGAGATTGTAAGAAAATTGTTGTTTGGCAGACAAGACATTTTACTTTGAGAGTGGAAAAATGTAACAACTGAGCAAGTTCAAATAAATCAACATGTGGGTAGCTTAAATATGGAGTATTTACAGATGTCGAAGTAGATGGATGACATGAAATATGATCTAAGTTTATATGGTTTTTGTGGCTTGACAAGCTTCTTGTATTATTTTGCAATCCAAAGTAGATCTTCTAGGGAAGGACAAAGTAGCTTTAGCTGGTCTTTTTTGTATCTGAGCAGTCGTGATACTTTGAACTTTGGACAACTGAGGTAGATCTACTACCCAGCTTTCAGGAAATCTGAGATCTTCCCATTTGATGGTCTGATGCTCAATTTTTTTATTGTGAGCATCAGTGATTACCAAGGTGCTGGATTTTGACTCTTGGCTGGGTGTTTTATTTATTTTTTGAACTATTGAATTTTATTTATCTACTATGTTATTGGTGGATAGATTTGAAGTGTTCTTGGGCAAGTGGTAGAGAGACTCTAGTTTTTTTTTGAACTTTTGCTAAGCTTTTGATAAGCTTCCTAACTTGTCTAACTTTATGACTTTGTAAAGGTGGATTAGCTAAAAAAAATATTGGAACCATAATTTGTATTATAAAAATCTATGGTTGGCTCCTAGCAAATACATCAAATACAATTATGCAAATTGTTGGCTAACTTATAGAAAACAAAGATAGTAGCTTTCACCCAACAAGATATTTCTTCCTGCGAACTATAACTAACCACTAAACTTAAATTATGGCAAGTAAACATTTTCTAGTATACTTCCAAAAAACTCAAAACCTTATGCTCCATTGCCTCACTTTTTTTTTTTTTTAACTTTATGGCCACAACAACTTAGTTATTCTTTAGAGCCAAAACACTACAAAAGAATTCACTTCTCTCAATTGTATTAGACAATGCCACTGAAGCTTACAATGTTAGATCACTACACTTTGGTTATTTTATTTTGGCACTATTCCACAAGCTCTTCATATAAAGCATCTACATTGAACATTTGACTCAAGGCACTAAGTTGTGCTTGGAAAGGATATCCATGCCTCTTCATAGTCAAATGTTGGGTGGGGCATTCTAGTGATTAACTAGTCAATTTTAAAGAACAAGGTGGTGTGAAGAATGTTAGATCATTGAACAGTATGGCGAAGTTGCAATATGTTTGATTTATGCTTCTCTAATTAGACTTGGTCACCACCTACACCACCATCATTATAGAGTTTTCTTTGTACAACATATGATTGCCACTAAACAACAATTTGATAGTTGTTTTAACACTTACCTAGATTTGTACTTGTAGTGGTACGTCAACCCTTGAATTCTATGCACCTTCACCTCATGTTTGGAGGGAAGCCATAAAATAAAGCCATTTGATTGTCCCAAAGGGTCAACTCGCTATTGTTTTTGTGGTTACTTCACTTGTGATTTATATGATAGCTGGTGCAAAACAATTATTTACGGAGAAGAATGAAATGTTGGCACAACCAAAAGATAATATGGATGTTGCAGGCCAAAATATTGAAGTTTCTTTAACTTGTTCATTCTCTATGGATTGATATACTTGAAGGTTACATATATTGTACAATAAAAGCAAGAAAAGAAAGCATGAACTCATTGTTATCTAACTCAATGGTGGCCGATGTAATCTTGTAACAAATGGTAACCTCACGACGCTCTTGCAATGGGACAAAAAACCATGTACTTAGTCATATTCAATTTTGCCTATTCATTATTCTAGTTTATTTTATTTTTTTTTCTGAATGAAAACTAAGCTTCTTTTTTATTAAAACATTGCGAAAACCTATCATAACTCAGTTGTCAAACTAGTAGTGACAATAACCATCTTTGGTTTCTATCTGCAAATGTATCTTGACTCATCACTGTTGTAGTGCCCCTCTCTAGTTGACTGACAATGATATGACATTAACATTTATTTAGCCCTCAGGCCCACACATTATTCTTTGAGGAACTTAGGTTGACGATCCAGGCACATGACTCTATTATTAGTGGTTGTGATGTTTATGTATGTTCTCCAATGATATTATGATGAAGATAGGTTTAATGGTTATGTATGTTATCTATTGGTATTATGATGATTGTAGCATTAATGGTTATGCATGTTCTCTATTGATATTGTGATGATTGTAGCATAAATGGTTACTTTGGTCTCTGTTGAATTTATGATGATGATGGCAGTAAAGGATATGTATGCTCTCTATTGATATGATGATGATGATAGCTTTGATGGATATGTATGTTTTCTATTGATGTTATGATGATGATAGCCATGATGGATGTGTCCCTTATGTTACCTACTTGCATTAGTTCTGGTTCACAATGAACAATGATACGAATGACTAGGTGATATTGATGATACTATTATGACAATGACTAAGCACAAGAAACCTTGTTACTGATGATCATTGAGTATGGCAGGAAACCACCAGAGGCACTCGCATATGACGAGTTGACGACACCTGGTTTGATGAAAATATATATTTTGTCTTTGAAATTCTAGGTCAATTTTGAAAACTGCTATATATGTTTATCTATATTCTGATGATATGTTAGTGGTTGCAGGCACATATTAGTTTCTTGGCCGAATGACTCACATACGAATGATGGGGTTATACAATTGGATGGAACTGCATGGGAGGGGTGGAACAATGTCCCTGATCTCACCCACTAGCACTCCCACTGTGACTTGGTCTAGAAAGGTTGAAACACCTTCGCCTTGAAGATCACGATGTCATGAGGGCAGGTCCCAAAGTTGGGTCGCTCATGAAGGATTTTATTGGGGAGCGCACATCAAAGTGGATTCCTTGATCCTCAACACCATTAGTCTCACTATAGCACACAACATAAGAAATGATAGTGGTCTCTACCGTTGCACCTATATTTTCGCCACGTCGCCACTAAATGCTTGAAGGGCAAGTGGCGTGACACCCTTCGAACTTCAAGGGAGGTTGTTGAAGGGAATGACCAAACTTGACACCCTTGGAATCATTAAAAATAAATAAATAAATTAATTAATTAATATAATCAAGATATGAAAACCATGTAAATTCACGTCAAGTGGTAAATGATGATTAGAACTGAGGTAATTAAATCAAGAGTAAAACTTGGGTTAAGGGGATCATAGGAAGAAATAAAATATTTTACCTTAAAAACTCTACCCTTCCCATGTTGGAAAATATTAGGTAAATAATGTAATTTAATTAGGGTAAAAAGGGGAAAGAGGGACATAATTGTAAGGATAAATATTAATCCTAAAATAGTTAAACTTAATTAAGAGAAGAGGATGGTGAATTAAAATAAGATTAATAAATTAAATTTTAAAGAAATTTAGAGAACCTCCATGTGGCAACAACCAACATAAGAATATCCATCTAAGAGATAACTTAGTTAAATTAGGGAGTAGATAGGGGATCAAATATTGACTCATCAATTGGATTTAGTAATGAACACAAATTAAAGAGTAAAAGGGGGATCAAGAGACAACTAGGAGAAGAAATAGGAATCTTGTTGAGGTGAGGAAAATTATTATTTTTAAATTAAAATTTAAGTAAATAATTTTGGAGATCCTTGTTGAGAGAGTGACACATGGCTAGGTGAATAATCAAACTATTGGATTATAAAAAATAATTAATTATGCATGAAATGCCAAGTGTCATCTATGAGGACTCGTATAAAAGAAGGGGCAGGCCATGGGAGAAGGGACTTTTCTTTACCCTATTGTTGGATGGATGAGACTATGCCAAAGTAGTGACTACGAGCTATTGTGATTTTGGTGAGGTAGAGGACTTTAAAGAGGGGACTCTTGAGCCAACGAGTGCTCTCCTCTAACAGCTAATACATTTCTCCATTGTACAACCCCGTTGCATCTCGGAGGTCCACGGGGAAGGAGAGTACCCAAGGCGTAGGCTGGGAGGTCAACCGGTGGGTCATTGCATTCGGATTAAGCACGTCGACATTCACACTTGGAAGCGACCGACAACAAAGGAGGGCAATTAGTGGCAAGTCAAGTTTGAATCTCGTCTCCTGGTGAAAGGTACCTATGTTGTTATAATATTTTTTTGTATGACTTCATTATGGTTTAGTTAATAACATGTAAATTAGATGATCTATTAAATGAAGTGAAATTTAGGAAAATTTTATATAATGCTTATTAATTTTTGAGTTCCCAATGCTATTTTCTTATGGTTGTATTTTTAGTATTTAAAAATATATATATATATATATATATATATATATTATATATATATATATATATATATATATATATAGGGTCGGTCCCTACACTTGGTATCAAAGCCTAGTTGAACCCTTGAGACCTATGGGCCCATGCATGCATGACTAGTTTGTTAAATATCTACTACACTCTACCCTGAAATTGTGTGTGGTGACCTTTCAAGGCTCTTAGCTGGATGTTAGATGGAGAATCCCATAGTTGTACAACAGAATTAGTCAAGCCAACACAATATGTCTTCCATGCACAATCATTTATTATGACCGATATCCCAACTATGCTCAATTTCCAACATAACTCATTATAATTTTGTGGATACTTATAAAAAGATTTCAACATCTATAGAAAAAGAACAAAAAAAAATCAACAAACTTGCAGAAGTAATGTTTAAATCATGTTTTTGAAACTGGCAATGGATTCAGCACCATTAAAAACTTTTGGGTCACCCATAATTTTGGAATTTACCAACTTTAACCTGGATTTACGAAAATCCCTACTGGAATTTATCAAAATATTACCAAAATTTTCATATAACAACAAAACAAACTAAATAACTACTACTGCTACTTAAACAGACAATCAACCTATCTATAGCTACAAACTAATTCATGCATTGAGTTAACTTTAGTGGACATAAACTTTCAACGAAAACATAGCACAAGCTTATGTCTGTACGATAAGTTATCTTAAGTGGGCACACACTTCCCATGTTAGCCGAACACAAGCTACCCATAAATTTAGATCACTACATGACATTGAGAATTATTCAAATATGGTTAGATTTAGTTTTCTCCAGAACTCAAATTTCTAGTTGAGTATACAAAGTGCCAAGGCTACCTAAATATGTCATGTACCGAATGTATTCCCCTCAGAAATTTTTGTTTTTCTACCATCGGGTAGATTCAGAAGAACAGTTCCGGCCATGAGGACTTTCATAATGCAGACATTTATCAATCCAATTGATCCTATTTCCTTCTTCATTGTGATTTTTGTTGCGACAGGTCTCGTATGTTTTGATTTCGTTGCAATGGCTCGTTTGCAGATAATTATCCTTCGGTCGCATGTTTCGATCTCGAGACCTCAGCTCCTAGCTATATTAACTTGTGTGGAGAAGGATACATATTTATTAATAGAAAGGATCTTCGAAATTGTTCAGATCAGAATCCAGAGTTGCAGATGAATCTTAGCACGAAGGGACCCCTTCCCGATGAAGAATTCATCACTGTGAATGTCAATAGAGATAATTATATGAGTTAAGATTAGTTATTAGTTTGAGTTATTCAGAAAATTAAATTCAGTTGTTAGTCAAGTGTCCTGGAATTGTGCAGATAACTACTCACATGCATGAGTTAAGATGAGTTATCCAGAAAATTAAATTCAGCTGTCAGTCAAGTGTTAGTAATGTGCGTGATAAATGTCCAGCTATGCTTGGTGGGTTTGAGTTTGAGTGTGTCAGTAGTAATGTGTGTGTTATATGTCCATCTATGCTTAGTGAGTTTGAGTCTTATGATCATGTACATTTGATCAATTCTGTAGATGCAGAGGAAAATTCATCTTGAAGATCCTTTCAAACTTTCAGAAATTCCATGAATCCCTTTGATTGAGACATAGTCACTGCTTGTCTCCTCATCAATGATCAATTTTCCAGCTTTCCCACCCTTGTAAATATTCCATAGATATGAGGATTCAACGTTCTTATTAATGCATTTCTCCAAGAAAGCGTTTTCTGTCAAGCAATCAATGTCTGCAAGACTTACAGGCACTTGCATAGACTTACACGCCTCCATAACTCTGTAATGAGGAATTATCCTCTTCACCAAGCTGAACGAAAATAGATTTGGATATTTCACAACATCAACCAATGGAAGTGCCATAGAATTGACCAAAAAAAAATCTACTTTGAGTCTCAATTTTTCCTTTGAAAGCCCTAGAATCCATGGGTCTCGACTACATAATTTCGAAAGTTGTTCTTTCGAGAAACCAAAACTGTTCAAACAACACAATTTTTGTTCCACTTTTCTTTCCCAGCTCCCAAAAACGCACGCATTGCAGCTGAAAAAGGCTTTGATACTTGTTTAAACCCAAGATTCTCAGCCTGTTTAAATGAATCAATAACTTTTTCCTCTAAAGACGTTAGCAAAAGTGGTTGCTTCGCCACTAAAAGTGATAATGCTTTACCATCAACGACCAATCTTTGCAAAAATGAAATCACAGATTTAAGCTTATCCTCTGCAGTATTAAATGGTGGAGTTGACTTTATTTATTTATTGGATCTTTGCTTAGACATATGAAAATATATAACTCTTAAGACTGTTGATATTCTTCCATGGAGCCTAGCTATACAGCATAAACTAACATAAGAGTCGCACCAATGGCCACCAGGACCGTCATACAGAAAAATAATCTCAATGTCGTTTTTGTAGCAATGCTTTTGCTTGTGAGAGCACACTTTCACATTAAAAAAGGGGAAAGTTTTACATTAATACTATCCAACAAACTAACAAACTCGCGCATTAAAAAAAAAAAAAAAAAAGTCCACAAATACATATTAAAGCACTTTTGCATAAAAAAATGAAGATATATTTGCGCTAATACTATAGGGAAGCAGGGATGAAAGTTTTGCAGCCTATATAAATGAGGCGTTGTAAAATCCATTCTAAAATCATAGCAATTCTTTTGTAAATTCTGAAAGCAAACTTGATGTGATTGTCTCTCTTTCAGACGCGGGAAAATAATATTCCCATTGCAAAAATGTGTATATGAATTTTTAATATTTTATAATAATGAGGAATAATGTTTATATGAATGTTTAATCTTTTATAACTAGGAATGGCGAGGTTCATGATCAAAACTTTTAAAAAGTTTGTATTGAGGAAGTTTAATAATTGAAATTGCAATAGGTATAAGGTTTGTTTTGCTTTTCTTATTAAAACATCGACTCTGTGTTGTAATGTTAATATAAATGAGGTGCGAATGGGCAGAGTCTCCTAGTTTTATGAAAAATAAAAGAGGAAAATGTGTTTTATATTATATTAAAATTTATATATATAGTAGTAGAAAAATGTAATATTATAAGTTACTTATAAAAATGAGTTTTAAATTTATTTTAATTTTAAAATTGATGAATTATTTATTTTATTTTTTATTTTTTTTTTAAGTTTTGAATTCACAATTTTGGGTCGCTAATTGTAACTTTTATATGAAGTATAGTTAAATAAATGATATTTAGTGGCAACACCTCTAAATGGTGGAGTTGTTGATGAGGTTATTGCTTGGTTGCAGAAATTCACGAATTTTATGTGGGTTTTTGCATAAGATGAAACATAAGGAATCATGGAGATTCTGACCGATGGGAAATTGCACAATAATGGGAATTCATTGGCTATTATTCATTTCCATATCTTCAACTAGATAGATATCATCTGTACAATGGAAAGCAGCCCTAATCTGTACTTGCACATCCAGTTGCGTTGGGTATACTATTTCTTCGCCACTCAGAGTGTAAACTCATCGTTGTATCTTCCGACGAGTTATTATCGTGGAGCTTAGTGGAACGATCATGTAAGAGGAGTGTATACTATACTTTAATTTGTTTAAATTCTAGGAAATAATATTAATAAATTTAGAAATATATATATATATATAAGATGAAATTTCATTTTTTTTTGTTCCTTTATTGCACCGTGAAGATTTTTAAACTTAAATTGACTGGTTTTCAAAAGAGTTTTAGCTTTAATTTACATACTTATAGGGTTTGAAGAAAAACGTCAAGGATTTTGTCTCCTTCATCATTCACAGATTTAGGAGAGAAGCGCGTGTGGATTTTGCTTTGAGGCTAGGTTATAAGAGATAAACGTGTGTATATTTTGCTTTGAGGCTAGGTATAAGAGAGAAACGTCTATGGATTTTGCTTTGAGGCTTATTTTTCGCTTACTTCGTGGGTGTAGAACTTGTCGTGTGTTTATTTATTTCTGGATGAATATTTTTGAAGATTACTCCTTAAATAATTCGCTTCTTTTCAAAACTTGAAATAATTTGTTTCATGAAGAGCATTTTGATGGACAATTTTGTTTTGTAAATTCGAGGAACAATTTATTTCTGGATTTATTTCTCAAGTTTTTTTTTTTTAATACATGATCAGGTTTACAAATTTATGAAATTGTCTCTCTTCAAACAAATACAATGAAGTTGAAGATTCAGGAATCGTCACAAACAAGCTTGGAGAAAGAATGTCAAAATGCTTATTGATAACATTCCCCTCAACAAGCTATATAGGAAATTTTAAAGTAGATTATTTTCCATTTTAGGGTTTTATTGATCCATTTCTCACTTTTATATGGAAGAAATACTTAATCTAATTTTATTTTTCAGAGGTCTATTTTTCGTGGAAAATAAATTCTGAAGAGCATTTGGATGAAATTTTTGAAAGATAATAGGTTTTGCATATTTATGAATTTGTGTTTCTTCCAATAGAGCTTAAACTTAGGAATATATTGAATGTATGATGTGTGGAATGATCTTGTATGTTAATTAAGTTTTGGTGGTAAGATTATAGCAAAATTTGAATCTGGACATTATACTAAAGCTTTTAGGCCCTTTTTCTGCATTTGACTTTGGTTAAAAAAAACTACACAGTGTCATTATGTTTTCTTTACCCATGCGGACCGTGTCACTCTTCTTTAATCTACTATGTGTATGCATTTCGATGCTTTGCCTGGTTTGTGTGTTTGCGTTTGTTGTGCATGGTTTGTGTATGGATTTGGATGTTAATGTACTTTGTGTTTGTTATTGGAACAATTTTTTTCGTTGTTAATGAAAAAGGGAAATTGATTTCACCATCGACCTTAAACCAGGTATTGAGCCTATTGCAAAGATACCCTGTTGTTGTCGGCTCTAGAGCTAAAGGAATTGCAGATCCAATAAAAGGAACTGTTGTACTTGGGGTTCATACGACCTAGCATATCTTTGTGGGGAGCCCCTATGATTTTCGTCAAGAAGAAGGATGGGTCTTGGCGACTGTGCATTGAATACTGCCAGTTAATCTTGAATGAAGCACATCGCATGGTATACATGGCACACCCTGGTGTTAAGAAGATGAGTGCGGACCTGAAACCACTCTTCTTTTGGAAAGGGATGAAGAAGGACATCGTGAACTTGGTAGCAAGATGCTTAGAGTGTTAATGATTAAAAGATGAACACAGACATCCAACAGGGTTATTGCAACTCCATGAGATACCAAAATCTAAATCGGTAGTTATATCAATGGACTTCATTGTGGGACTACCAATGACCTTAAGAAGACATGATTCCATATTTGTAGTGGTGGACACATTGACCAAGAGTGCCCATTTCATACCAGTTAAGACTACATATAAGGCACCAGAAATAGCCAGAGTTTTTATTGATGAGATTATGAGATTGCATGGATTGCCTAGGAAGATCATATCTGATAGGGGAGTGGTGTTTACATGAAGGTTTTGGAATAGTTTCCAAGAAGCCTTGGGAACCGAGTTGAACTTTAGCATTTCTTATCACCCTGAGACAGATGGGCAGACAGAGAGGACTAATCAAAGCCTCGAAGACATGCTTCAGATGTATGTGATGGACAAACAAAAGAGATGGGAGGAGTTTTTACCCCTCGTGGAATTTGCTTACAATAATAGTTATCAGAGTTCATTAAGATGGCGCCATTTGAGTTCTTATACGAGGGACCTTACAGAACACCTCTCAGTTGGGACCGACTAGAGGACAAAGTATTAATAGGACCAGAAGTGGTGCAAGAGATGGAAAAACAAATGACTATGATTAGAGGAAGGCCAAAAGAAGCGCAAGATCGACAAAAGAGCTATGTTGATGCTCATTGGGTAGACTGAAGTTATGAAGTGGGAGATAAGGTGTTCCTGAGAGTAAGGCCCCAAAAAAAAGAAAGAAAAAAAGCTCTATAAGATTTGGAAAGGGAGAAAAATTGTCTCCATGGTTTGTGGGACCTTTTGAAATCTTAGAAAAGAAAGGGCCTGTGGCATATAAGCTTGCCTTACCTCCATCTTTAGCGCGTATGCATGATGTGTTTCATATTTATGTTTTACGTCATTATATTTCAGATCCTTCACATGTTATTGACTTTGGTCATTTGCAGGTTTCGGTTCAGGGAACAGTAATGATCGAACAATTTCGCATGTTGGACCAACGAACTTTGCAACTTACACGACGGTTAGTGGACTAGGTTAAGGTCAAGTGGGACAATTATAGTCCCAGTTCAGCTACTTGGGAGGACGCCAAGGAGATGCATCACCGTTTTCCTTACCTATTACAAGGACTTCGAGACGAAGTCTATTATTAAGAGGGGGTGTATGTAGTGCCCTGCTCTAGTTGACTGACAGTGATATGACATTAATATTTATTTAGCCCTAAGGCCCACACATTATTCTTTGAGGGCATCAGGTTGAGGATTCGGGCACATGACTCTATTATTAGTGGTTGTGATGTTTATGTATGTTCTCCACTGATATTATGATGAAGATAGCATTGATGATTATATATGTTATCTATTGGTATTATGATGATTGTAGCAGTAATGGTTATGCATGTTCTCTATTAATATTATGATGATTGTAGCATAAATGGTTATGTTTGGTATCTTTTGAATTTATGATGATGATGGCAGTAAAGGATATGTATGCTATATATTGATATCATGATGATGATAGCTTTGATGGATAGGTATGTTTTCTATTGATATTATGATGATGATAGCCATGATGGATGTGTCCCCTATGTTACATACTTGCATTAGTTCTGGTTCACAATGAACAATGATATGAATGACTAGGTGATGTTGATGATGCTATTATGACAATGACTAACAATGACAAACCTTGTTACTGACGATTATTGAGTATGGTAGGAAACCACCAGAGGCACTCGCATATGATGACACCCAGTTTGATGAAAATTTATATTTTGTCTTTGAAATTCTAAGACAATTTTGAAACCTGCTATATATGTTTATCTATATTCTGATGATATGTTAGTGGTTGTAGGCACACATTAGTTGCTTGGTCGAATGACTCACATATGGGTGATGGGGTTGTCTAATTGGATGGAACTGCATGGGAGAGGTGGGACAATGTCCCTGATCTCACCCACTAACACTCCTACCATGACTTTGGGCTGGAAAGGTTGAAACACCTTCGCCTTGAAGATCACAATGTCATGAGGGTAGGTCCCAAATTTGGGTCGCTCATGAAAGATTTTACCGGGGGGCGCACGTCAAGGCAGATTACTTGATCCCCGACACCATTAGTCTCACTACAACAGGCAACATAAGAGATGATAGTGGTCTCTGTCGTTGCACCTATACTTTCCCCTCGTAGCCACTAAATGCTTGAAGGGCAAGTGGCGTAGCACCCTTGGAACTTCAAGGGAATTTCTTGAAGGGAACGACCAACTTGGCACCCTTGGAATCACAAATAAACTATTAGGCGTGACACCCTTGGAACTTCAAGGGAAGTTCTTGAAAGGCATGACCAAACTTGGCACCCTTAGAATCATTAAAATAAATAAATTAATAAATATAATCAAGATATGAAAACCATGTAAATTCACATGAAGTGGTAAATGATGATTAGAACTGAGGTAATTAAATCAAGAATAAAACTTGGGTTAAGGGGATCATAGGAAAAAATAAAATATTTTACCTTAAAAACTCCACCCTTCCCATGTTGGAAAATATTAGGCAAATAATGTAATTTAATTAGGTAAAAAGGGGAAAGAGGGACATAATTGTAAAGATAAATATTAATCCTAAAATATTTAAACTTAATTAAGAGAAGAGGATGGTGAATTAAAATAAGATTAATAATTTAAATCTTAAAGAAATTTAGAGAACCTCCATGTGGCAACAACCAACATAAGAATATCCATCTAAGAGATAACTTGAGTTAAATTAGGGAGTAGATAGGGGATCAAACCTTGATTTATCAATTGACTTTAGTAATGAACACAAATTAAGGAGTGAAAGGGGGATCAAGAGACAACTAGGAGAAGAAATAGGAATCCTGTTGAGGTGAGGAAAAATATTATTTTTAAATTAAAATTTAAGTAAATAATTTTGGAGATCCTTGATGAGCGAGTGACACATGGGTGGGTGGATAATTAAACTATTGGATTATCAAAAATAATTAATTATGCATGAAATTCCAAGTGTCACCTATGAGGGCTCCTATAAAAGAAGGGGCAGGCCATGGGAGAAGGGACTTTTCTTTACCCTATTGTTGGATGGACGAGACTATGCTAGAGTAGGTTCTATGAGCTATAGTGGGTTTGGTGAGGTAGAGGACTTTATACATGGGACTCTTGAGCCAAGGAGTGCTCTCCTCTACCAGCTAATACATTCCTCCATTGTACAACCCCATTGCAGCTCGGGGGTCCACAGGGAAGGAGAGTACCCAAGGAGTAGGCTAGGAGGTCAACCGGTGGGTCATTGCATTCAGATTAAACACATTGACATTCACACTTGGAAGCGACCGACAACAAAGGAGGGAAATTAGTGGCAAGTCAAGTTTGAATCTCGTCTCCTAGTGAACGATACCTATGTTGCTATAAATTATTTTGTATGGCTTCATTATGGTTTAGTTAATAACATGTAAATTAGATGATCTGTTCAATGAAGTGAAATTTGGGAAAGTTTTATATAATGCTTAATAAGTTTTGAGTTTCCAATGCTATTTTCTTATGGTTGTATTTTTAGTATATATATATATAATATATATATATATATATATATATATATGGTTGGTCCCTACACCATTATTCAAAGAAAACCACGCCACCTAGAATGACCCGTTGGGGTTCAATAGGGACAAGCCACACCCGATAGATGTCTCGGCCTTCGGCCATTAACTTGTTTCCTTAGGTCCAAGAAAGATGAGTTCTTATCCATGCATAATAAGTTTTAAAGCATACTCAACTAAGTTATCATACAACACTTGTTATTTATAAATAATAAATATTATTAAAAAAACAAGGGTAATAGTTGTAACACAACATAGTTCCTACCTCTACTGTTAATCAATCGATTAAGGCAGTGGGGTATGTGTTTTTTCATTGCTCAAGAATGCTTTGATTTTGCAATCGTCTTCACAATCTGTTATTATTCCCACCTTCGCACATCCGCACAATGAAAGCCAACTCTAAATAGCTTCATATGCTTCATTGTACCAAGTGCAAATATGCTTTCTTCCTCCACACCTCTGCACAATATTTGTGTGTTCAATCCCACTGCTAAGCTAATGAGATTCGAGTAGTTAGATGTTGTGTTTTATTCGTCAATACAATAAATTTGATTTAAATGTCATCATGGTCTCAAGCATCCTTGCTCATTTGTCTATTTTTCTATCACTAGAGCGTACCCTCAAAATCAATGGACTTTCTGTATTTGTGTTTTCAATGATGAGGGAAACTTTTAGAGGTCATTAATCAGGATTTTTTGGAGGAAACTAAGAAATTTGTGTGGAAATGGGTTCAGAGGTTGCTTGGTACTGAGTTAGACTCGAACAAGTGCTCAACAACTTCAATAATACTATTATGTACACAAGTTAATTAAAATTTACAAAGATTGTAACCATTGTTGGAAAGCTAGGAGCATGTAAGTCAACCCCCGCTAAATATGTGTTCCACAATAGCTTCAGAAAGGAGTTTTATGGACATTCTTTTTTGGATATAGTTAAAGATTGAGATATCCCATGTTTACACCTAAAGTCCATTCTTGATTTGCTTAGCTTTGATACACTTCATTGTGTGGAGGAAGCATTGTGTTTCCTCTGCACTCTCACCTTCGCACTCCGGAAATTGTAATGTGGGGCCTATAAACTAGCAATTGCATGATATATTGCAAAGGAAATGTTGTAAGGCAATAGTGTAGGAACCTTTAGCATAGAAGAACGAAGATGTGACCAGAGTACTCTATAGAGAGATGGGAGATAGGGGCACCCTACCTACCTAAGTAAATTAGCAATAAATGTTTTATTAATATATGTAAGTGTGTCCCATTTAATAAGAGATGGACCAATTTAAACAATAGGAAGATCACCCTAATGTAAAAAATAAATATTTGGAACACACGGAAACTTCTGAAACTTATATCTTAACAAACAGACAAGTAAAATCATATCCTGGTTGGATGAGAATGTAAAACAATCACATTTTATGCAAATCGGCCAAATTACAAATCAACTTAAAAAAATTACAAGTTAAAACTTTAAGCCCATCAAGACCCATGAAAAACTCTCCACCATCCATATCCCTTTATTTTATTTTAATTTGACTTTGAAAATAGATTATTTGTAAGCACCAGTTATCGATTTTATCATGAAGTCGTATAATAAGGGTAAGTTATATGACTTAAATTGGAGGTAGAAGGGGAAGTCAGGATATGACTCTATGGTTAAAATAATGAGAAAAATGAAGCATAATTGACCTAATAGGCGAGGGTTGTGTATATATATTTGTAATAAATCTATTCACATATATGTCACATAACCATACATGGCTAAAATGGAATGAGCAGACAAAAAAATAGCATTCTGGCAAAAGAAAAATAAGGATATGAATGGTGAATTTTTATGATAGGAATTTGACATTATTCCCACTAGAATACAACTTAGTTCAAAAATTCATGTATTTGTATTTATCCAATGCGGGTACAATAACCAAAAACGTTGTATAGGGTATAATGAAAAATCAACATAACAAAGTTACAAATGATTACGACACATGATAATTTGTACAATGGAATAATGCTTTATTGTTAATGTGATGCTATGACTTTCAAATGGTTGGATGTTCAATGGTAGCTATATACTTACAGGAATTTGTCAATATTTTTTAATTTATTTTGATTTCTTGTTGTGATTGTCTAATTAAATATGTGAAGTGTATTTCCAAAACTCAGTTGTTATAAATTTCCAAACTCTTATTATTATTTTGAGTGGGTGGTTAGTCTGATGTTCCTACTTGAGCGGTTAGTCTAAGTAATTGATTCCCATTGGAGTATGACAATTACTCTAATAACCCTCTTAAATGCAACTTGGGAATTAAATTTGGGCCAAGGCTCTCATACCATGCTGAGAATCTCCCTTGGACCAAAACCCACAAGCTTTAGTAAGCTTCCAAACCCTTATCATTACCTTGAATGGGCAATTAGTCCCATGTTCCTAGAGTAGTAGTTAATCCAAGTAATTAATTCCTAATGAAGTGAGTGTGGTAATTACTCCAACAATTAAACCATAATAATTTTAGAAGTCCTTTGAGCAAATTTTCCAAACTTACATCCACTACAATCATTTTCAATGTTGAACTTTTCAAATCCAATGACTAAATTCATCCTCCACACACAAAAATTATACCATGTTACAATTATATCCTTGTTTGGTCAAATTATTATGCAAATTAACATAAGTATTTAATTATGAATTCGGGCTTGTAAGCTTGGAAGCATGTCCAAAGTATAAGGACTTTAGTTGCAGTCAATTTTAGAAGATGAAATATAAAGATTGATGGAAGTGCATATTACAAATATAAAATCTAACTTAATAGTTTCTGATTCAATATACAGTAAATGAGGAAAGAGGCTCCTAACTAGGGAGATCCAGGTGTCCTTTCCTACAATATTACTTTCATGAAGAGAAACAAAAAATTAACCGGTTAACAATAGTTTATGATGATAAAATGTAGAGCAAAGTGGCTCCTAACTAAGGAGGTCTAGGTTGTCCTTCCTTACAATCTTATTCCATCATTATTATTATTGCATTGAAACTAGAATTCAGAAATAACTCAACAAGGAAATGAGAATGAATTTCAATTATAGCTCATAATCAAATAGAAGGAGAATTTAACTTGAATTCTTGTTTGTCCCTTCATATGCAGATTAGAATTAAATCAATATGCATTCAACAATCATAATAAATCTTCTTACATTTAAAGAAATCTGAAGCAAAAACTAGTTTATAAAAATTATGCTAAATTAACCAAGAAGTGCACTTAGCTTGGTGTGGGGGCCCTCCACCCTAGCCTTACACACTTGAAAAGATCTCAGCTACAACAAACTCAGTTACTCACTCAATCATGAACAACCAATGAAATGAAACAGGTTCTTCAATTAACTTTCAGTCTTCAAAGAGTCTCAAAATCAGATTACATAAAATTCTACATACCCAAGCCTTCAATAGTCTTGGCTTAAATAGAGAAATAATAAACAAAATTGACTAAAATGTCTCTAACAGTCATATCTATCCTAATCCCATCTATCTTGGCCGAATCCATCCATTCAGTTACACAAAATTTGGAAAATCCCCAAAAATACTAAATTTGGCCTATTTCCTAGGGATTTTTTAAACAACAAGTCATGTTTGACTAGAGTTGACGGGGCTGATTTTAGCTCGGTTTGATTGAACCAATAGGTACATGTCCATCCTTGGTTCCCAAGCTTTCCATATCTATGCTCATCTCGCGCCCAGTTGTCTTGCAAGTATGACTTCAATGGAGCCATTACGAGAATTTTCAGTTCTATCCAAAAATACACTAAAACCCCATTTTTTTCCAAAATATCTAAAAATTGAAAACATAATTTATATACCTAAATATGCATAAATTGGTCAAAATAAGGTGTATATGGATGGTATATGGTTGAAAATGATGGAAATTAGGTGTATTTTAATAAGCAAAATTTGATAGAAAATGAGGGCCAACAATCCTACAATAATATCTCCACTTATATGAGCCATACTTTTTAGTTTGAGCATTTTATGAGTAAATAAATGTGAGAACATTAGTGTAGCATATGCAAAGCATCATGTGCAAATATTTCAATATGTAAAGCATCATGCGCGAATATTTCAATCACTTAAGGAGAAATTTCTCTTTATAACCATCCACCTTTACACCCTTTGTAGTAGGGAAACTCACCAAATCACAATGCTCCTCACCTGCTCTCCATCGTTTTATGGATGTGTTGCTAAGACCCAATGTAAAGTATAGCAGTATAGCCCTAAAGTCAAAACCAACATCCAGGCCCGTAGAGAGTACATAATTGTAGCGGTGCCACAAAGCCTATTGTGATATTTAAAGATAAAATAGTTGAAAATGGTCCCAACAATGATCTAGGATGTGTAATTGACTATAATGGCTGGAGGCATCATGGTTGTAGATCCCAACATAATTGGCATGTTAATCGAAGGAATCCGCTTGACCTTTAAAAAGGCCTTGTGTGCCAATCACACAATAACTGGAACAACCACCCCACCTAAGAAGAACCAATTTAAATGGGGATATATACTCCAAGCTTACCAAAAATTCTCTTGGGACCAACCAAACCCATATGACTTATGCATCAAAAAACACATGATGACCAAGACATGTCCATGGGCTATTTGCAGCCAAAAGATCTGTTTGGTATATATATTTCACTAGTCCTAACATCCACCATGCAACTCCCAGGTTAACTGTTCTAGCCACTATTATGCCTATAAAATGCATTGCATTCACAGGAGGTTAGTCAACACAGCTAATGTGTGCAACTACTGACATGATCCAAACAAATTTCAATAGATCTTAAGTAAATGTTTGATAGAAAATTGTAGTTTTCTCAAAATTGAATACCATGTTTTAATAAAGAATTATAGTTCGCATCTATAGTATATATACAGATTTGAAACTAAGTAGAATCAAGTTCATATGAATTTAACAGGAAGCTCAATAGCGTGTTTAAATATTTATAAATTGTATAGAGCTAAAGCTTAAAAATAGTTCTTTCTAAACCATAAAATAAACTCCTAAAAAAATTAAACCTTCCTTCAATTGATGAGTAATAAAAAAAATATTTTTTTGGAGCAATCAGTTGGAAGAGGTGAGAGGAAAAATAATATTATGTTTGATTGAACATTAACTATTTCTCATTTTCTAATTTACAGTTCTAGCTTTTCCACAATCAAACAACATTACTTGACATTGATTTCTTTTTTGACAAAGACAAAATGGTCATCCTCTGTCTATTGTGAAATGCAACTTAGACATGGGATATTTTACAGTTTCCTAAGGCAAGCTACAATACATTTGATGAGCTTGAAATTAAAAATAAATCATCAAAAAATAAACACTTAAAATGTGAAATAATATAAGATTGAAACACGAGGGAGACGAAGGAAAAAATATGAAAATGAAATAGCATGGACATAACTCCCTTTGAAGCTTGAACTTTGCAGCATGGTTCTGGTGTTTGATATAAACAGGAGATAGGACAGGGCACCCACATTCATAGAGCCAATTGGACAGCTATAAGGAGCACAAAAAACAATCTGCAAGGCATTCAAGTTGCCAAGGGAACCCTTTCCTTGATGCAAACTTCATGTGATCCCTATGGAGATATAAACACCAGGATACTAGGAAAGATATTCCCTTCATGGATCGCCTATAAATGGACTACTTACAACTAGATGCAAAAAAAAATACAAAAACAAATGCATATAAAAACCTAAAATCATACTTTGCAAAGCGAAGTAACTAAATTCAGAGAACGATCATGGAGGTTATGGTGTTGTCTAAATGTGCAGTTTGCAACATACCATAGTGGTCGTC
Source organism: Pinus taeda (assembly GCA_000404065.3). Classification (NCBI taxonomy): domain Eukaryota; kingdom Viridiplantae; phylum Streptophyta; class Pinopsida; order Pinales; family Pinaceae; genus Pinus; species Pinus taeda. The sequence continues at coordinate 222,692 of APFE030024073.1, forward strand.
AAGGTTCTTATAAATAAAACAACTCAAGGAATACAAGAATTGCAATGGGAGGTATTAAATCTTCAAGACACTACCTATGGTTAATGCCCTTAAAATTAATAACTCGATAATGAAGCTGTAGAAGGTTTTTAATACTTGGGTTGTTTATTTTGTTATGAAATCTTTGGTTGGGGTTTTCTCTTTTCCTAAAATGGTTAGATTGAGATTTTGAGCTGAGTTTGTCACCCTCACATCGTACTTTTGCTTGGAGTGTGCCCTAAGCATGGGTGTTTGGTATATGAATATATGGGTAACGGTAGCCTAAAAGACCGTTTGCTCCGCAAAGGCAATAATGCTCCTCTTCCATGGTTTTCACGCTTTAGAATCATTCAGGGGGTGGCATTTGCATTGCTTTTTCTTCATAATGCACAGTCGTAGCCAATTGCAAATTGTAACTTGAAACCTGCGAATATCTTATTGGACCACAACTTTGTTAGCAAAATTGGTGATGTGGGTCTTGACAGGCCTGCACCTATAAAGACCACAACCATGGCAACCTATTACAATAGCATGGTTCATACAGACACATTTTGTTATATTGATCTTGAGTACCAAAGGACTGATAGCCTTGGCCCCAAGTCTGATTTGTATGATATGGGAATAATCATTTTGCAGTTGCTGACAAGAAAACCACCCATGGTTGTAACAAATGCAGTTAAAAATGCCATTGAGAATGGTTAATTTCAACAGATCCTGGACAAAAATGCTAGAGATTGGCCTCTTAATGAGGCCCTGGAATTGGTAATATTAGGATTAAGATGCACAAAGGTCCAGGGTTGGGACAGACCAGACTTGGAAAAGTATGTTTTGCCAGAACTTGAGAGATTCAGAGTCCTCATTGTTGCTCAAACCAGACATGTCAAAGAGGAAATTGATGTTATGCCCCCAAATCATTTTCTCTGTCTTATGCTTCAGGTTAGTTTTTCTCACCCAAGCTTCATTTAAAAGAAAAGATCAGTGACAATTATAATCTAATTTGACAGGACAATTATCTCCATTAGAGGATGTGTTCATTTAAGTAAACAAAGCCTTAGTGTCATGGACTAGTGCTTGCATAACTCATTTAAGCGGTACAGTAACCAACTTGTAGCTCAAATTGACCTGGTCCAAAATGGACATTTTTACCATCTTAGGACCAAAATCTTTGTACCATACACATGTATATGTCATAACCCTAGAATTTAATGCACTTATATGTGTGCGTCTCCATAAATGACTTATGTAATACTTGAATTTGTTTAGTTGTCTTGTGCAAATCTTCTCATGTATTGCTAGTATCAAGTGTTTAAGACAAGTTTCGCAATGTTATCAGTCGAAGAGTCTCTATAGGTTCTCTCCATATCTTTTAACTTTCCTTTGCAACCTCTCACAATTCATAAGCCTTTCTATATATCAAAAGTTCATTCGTCTCATTTAATGGTTTATAAATAAGTAATTGACAAATAAACTCCATAAGTAACAAAGATGAACCACAATATACTACATTCAACAAAATTGACTGCACATTTTGTCTTCTTTTCAAAAATAGTATAAGTATGTCATTTTCAACAACAAAAAGACAGGCAAGGGAGTTGAAGAAAACACCAAGCCATCAAAATTTCAACCCTTCACTCAGATATTGACTTCAACTATCCCACACAAGGAGAAGCGTTAACAATGGATATCAACAATGAAGAAGCAATAGAATACAACATATTCTCTACAAAGGTAAAACAAGAAGTGGAGGAGATAGAAAGTCAGGTAAGGGAGAAACACAATAGGACTATGTGGATGAGGAGGCAATTCCATGGGTTCCAAAACACAGGTTTAAAAAAAATAAGAGATGTAAAATATCTCAAGTTGATGACCATGTACTAACACATGAAGACCCTCATAACCATCATTGTTAAAGGGGCACTAAGAATAAGAAAATCCTTAACAAACTCGAGGAATTAAACCATAAATGTGAGTTTAATCAATGCTATTTAGGGGATGAGGATCTAATGAAGAATGTGAGAACCCAGAAGAAGATGGACAAACTGCTACAAACAAGGAATAAGGGCAAGACAAGACAGACATGGCAGTCACCCAAGATGACAAAGCTATTGGAGCTAATCCATCAGTGGGTACTCCCATATGTTCATCAACATCGCTTCAAGCTTAAAATTTGATTATTCGCCTCGGCCATAACAAATTAATATTAAGACCGTGTTCTCCTTTTTTTCATATGCTAGTGTTGTTGTTAAATCCTATTGTTAGTTCTAGATTTAAATTTAATAGTCATGCTACTTTTTGTTTGGTATATAAAGCTTGTGTTAAAATATCTATATCAGAGAAGACAACCTATGAACAACTCCATTATTCACGAGAGAAGCCAGGCTAAGAACAATTCCATTGTTATTTTGAATCACAATAGGTTTGTCTTCTTTATAAGCAGGTTATAGTATGGACTACTCGTAACACCCCTTGCATTTTATGAATATATAATTAAGATAATTTACAAAACAAGTAAAAGATTACCAACATGAAAAAGAACAGGAGTCTAAGATCATGGAAACAACATTAATACATCACCAATTTCTATGGCAAAAGTTATGGAAAATATGTGCCTTCCCTTCCCAACAGTTAAATTATGCCATCCTCTCATTTAGAGGCATGCAATATTAACTCATATGAAAAGAGATGGTGATTCCATTTATCCTAATGCATAAACTTCCAAAATCACATCAGCATAATAAACTTGTAATATATCCTACGCAATGATAAACATATTAGCTAAAGAATGCCCCACCAAATAATCCCAAACATAAAATTCAATTTATATCTCAAAGAAAATGCATGTCATTAAAGAGCTCACAACACAGACATCACACCTTTCTCTTTTAGAATCTATTGTCGGAGCATTTAAACATGTATTTCTTTCCCACAAAGATACCGTTTGTTTCCAAAATACATACCAAACAACAAATTCCAGCAAATATGTTGTGCATTTTATAGCTAATTAAAAACAACAAACCATATGTTTTTTTTTTGCTCAGTAAAACTAATTCTATTAAGAAAACGTATGGTACAATGAGAAGATACAACCAAGAGAGGCAAGATCAAAGGCTGTCGGAAAGGATAGGCTATCCACCTCGGCCCCTAAGAGAGGAGTACAAGATCAAAGGCTGCCAGAAAGGATAGGCTATCCACCTCGGCCCCTAAGAGAAGAAGAGAGGAGTACAGAACTAAGCGAGAAGAAACAAGAAAAACAGAAGAGAAAGAGCAGAACAGGGGATTCTACCCATCATTTGTAGAGTCAACTATACGGAATTTTTTCCCTTTCTTTTTACCAACTTTGACCCATTCAGGAGGACTCTGCTAAACCGGCATGATTTGCAAGCTGAGCAGTGCTGACGGGGAGGACTCCTTGTTTGAGTCCGAGGTGGAGGATTCATGAGTTCTTTTCTGTGAGATTGGTGGGGCAGATAAATCCTTAGGATCTGTCGAAGGCGGATCCTCTGCTAGTTTTGCTTCCATTTCTTCTGCATCCTCGTCCTCTTCCTCTTCATCCTTACTGAAATCAAAGTCATCCATGGGGGGAGGAACATGAGGTTTCCAGCTTTTGGATTTCTGCTTAACAACAAACCATATGTTATTAGTGTGACAAAAATTAATTATATCATTTGGAATTATGGACCCTTGTATTTACGATTTTCTTCTCTCTTCATGCATTATCATCATTCACAATTGCACATTAGTTGGTCAAAGGCAAAAGCGATACAACTCTTATGTCTATAACAACAATAAATCCTCATTGATGAAACCCATAATGCAACACCTAGTTCATAGTGGCAACATTCTTGAATGCACTCGGTTAAGGATCTTATAGCTTCCCTTGATATTGGAGATACAATTTACGATGTCATTTTTACATGGTTAAGTTCTTCATGACTTTTACAGTCATCAATCACAATGATGGAGGCAAATCTTTTCAACAATAGAACATACATATCCAAATTCCTAATTCATACAAAAAAAGTAAATGAACCTTCACCAATTTAAAAACAAGTAAAAGATTTGACAAATGGGGTGGAAAGGAGGAAAGAGGAAATCATAGGAGGGACACACAACATTGATATGTGGCATGGTTGTACATGTAGAGGAGACAAGTGAGGGAGTTGAAGAAAATTCCAAGCCATCAAGCGTTAGCCCTTCACTCAAATCTTGACTTTAGTTATCCCACCCAAGGAGAAGCGTTAACAAATGGATATCAACAGTGAAGAAGCAGTAGAATACAACAACAAATTTTCTACGAGGGTAAAACAAGAAGTGGAGGAAATAGAAAATAGGGTAAGGGAGAAAAATAATAGGATAATGTGGATGAGGAGGTAATCCCATGGGTTCTAGAACACAGGTTTTTCAAAAAGAAGAGATAAAAAATATCTAAAGTTGATGGGCATGTACTGGCACATGAAGACCATCATAACCATCATTGTTAAAGGGGCACTGAGCATAATAAAATACTTAACAAACTGGGGTAATTGGACCATAAAGGTGAGTTTAATCAACGTATTTGGGGGATGAGGCTCCAACGAAGAATGTGAGAACCCAAAAGAAGATGGACAAATTGCTACAACCAAGGAAGAAGGGTAGGGCAAGAAAGACATGGCAAGCACCAAGATGACAAAGCTATTGGAGCTAATCCGGGAGTGGGTACCCCCCTATCTTCATCAATTAAAAAAGAATAGATACAAAATATCTCAAGTTGATGGGCATGTACTAGCACATGAAGACCATCATAGCCATCATTGTTAAGGGGGCACTGAGCATAAGAAAATCCTTAACAAACTGGAGCAATTAGACAAAAAATGTGGGTTTAATAAACATTATTTGGCGGTTATGGATCCAAGGAAGAATGTGAGAACCCAAAAGAAGATGGACAAACTGCTACAACCAAGGAAGAAATACGGGGCAAGACAGACATGGCAGTCACCCAGGATGACAAAGTTGTTGGAGCCAATCTAGGAGTGGGTACCCCCCTACCTTCAACAACATCGCTTCAAGCTTAAACTTTGACGATTCGCCTAGGCCATCATAAATTAATTGTTGGACTGTGTTCTCCTTTTTTTGATATGTTAGTGTTGTTGGTAAATCCTATAGTTAGTTCTAGGTTTAAATTTAATAATCATGCTACTTTTTGTGGGGTATATAAGTGTTGTGTAAAAATCTCTATATGAGAGAAGACAACCTATGAACAACTCCACTATTCATGAGAGAAGCCAAGCTAAGGAAAACTCCATTATTATTTTGAATAATAATAGGCATGTCTTCTTTGTAAGCAGGTTACAGGATGGACTACCCATTACACCCCTTATATCTTATGAATATATCATTCAGCGAATTTACAAAACAAGAAAACAAGTAAAAGATTTAGAAGAGTAGGAATGACCTGTTATAGAGTTTTTTGTACCCAATGTTTCAGACTACCAAGTGAGTCCATCATCAGGGGATGCGTCAATAGATATTCTCCAAATCTTATAGATGTATCAAAAAACTCTATAACAGGTCATTCCTACTCTTCTAAAACTATCTTCACCTGTATGGATTCATTAATTAAGTAAAAGATTACCAAGATGAAAAATAATAAGAGTAAATAATATCATGGAAACAACATTAAGACATCACCAATTTCTATGGCAGAAGTGATAGAAAATATGTGCATTCCCTTTACAACATTTAAATTATGTCGTCCTCATTTAGAGACATGCAGTATTAACTTGAATGCAAAGAGATGGTAACTCCATTTATCTTGATGCATAACCTGTCGAAATCACATCAACAGAATAAACTTGTAATATATCCTAAGCAATGATAAGCATATTAGCTAAAGAATGCCCCACCAAATAATTCCAAACATAAAATTCAATTTATATCTTGGAAAAAATGCATGCCATTAAAGAGCTCACAGTGCAAACATCACACCTTTCTCTTCTAGAATCTAATGTCAAGGCCAGCATATGAAAGAGTAGCATAGAAAGGCCTCACTTTCTGAAAGAAAACTTATGCTTCAAGAAACCTCGACTCTCCACTCGTTCAAGATGGACCACTATATGCTACATTCAACAAAATTGACTGCATATTTTGTCTTCTTTTAAAAAAATAGTTGAAGTATGTCATTTTCAGCAATAAAAAGACAATAAATTTGAATTTCAAGAAACAAATTATACTTAACACTCCATACCCAAGGTCCCAAATGAGATTGAAAATCTCCTTTGGAGGCCATACACGTGGAAGAGAATAATCTTGTTGTTGTGTGGGAGGTGTTGTTTGAATAAACATTTCAATCAAATTCCAAATTAATTAACTAGGTCAGAATCAAATGCCATTATTTAGAATTCCACATAGAACAATTGCAAAAAAAATTCCAGAGTATGCCTGTGCATTGACCATAAGAATATAACAACATTTGTTGAAAAAAAATCACAATTCATGATTATACATGGTTTATTAGGGCTAAAAATGGAATTGAATTAATTTTAAGTTTCAACATAATTTTGACATAACAAAATGAAATTCTTAATATTCAGCAATGCTTCATTATGCAAATATAAATTTGTCATTAACATTTTAAGAAGTATTAAAAAGTCAAGGTCAAATTGCAGTCTTCCTTTAAGATTGATTCCTTGAGGAAAAATGCAGCTCAATGGTTTTCCGTGAAGAGATTTAGAAGGATATTGTAAAGAGCATGTAAGCTAAGGCTAATGGTCATGTTGGTGAGTCACACAATTTGCACTCCAGGTAACCTGTAGGCTACCATCAAAGGGTAGGGGATCTTAAACATACGTATAGAGACAGGACTAGAATTTGCGATAATCCTGATCCAACAATACATGATAATTCATTAATTTTTAGTGTTCAAGTATAGATCATTGCATAAATTACTTTAATTTTGCAATATGGTCGTTTTACTCCATTTTTCAGTAAAGGAATAAACTTAACAAAAACTTGAATTCAAACTGCACATCCCAACAGAATAAAAACCTATTTTTCATCTAGGCTAATGAAAGAAAGGACAAATGTATTTTAAAATAAGAAAAAACACTTTCCATGTCATTAGACAGGCTTGAACATAGTCACAATAAAGGATACAATTCCATTTCACATACTCTTCAAATAAGAGCACATAAAGAATGAGTAAAAAATAGATAAATGATATCCAAGTATTATCATAAAAAGCACATCCTATGTTTTTCCTTAAAAATTTCGATTAAAACTGTATAGTTTTTTCGAATATTGAGCTTTAGGGAAAACCTTAATTTTTACTTTCTATATCTAATAACTTATCCATTCTAACTAGGGTCTGAAAACTTAAATACCATTGTATGGTTGTAAACCTCTCCTGGGGAGACTATAATGGATGGAAAGTTTGCTCGGTTGAATGAATTAGGGAATCCCTGAGTCTCTAAGGACAATCTCGCATGCTTTTGATAAACAACGCCTTCTTTGCCAACAATACCATAAGTTTGCTCGGTTGACTGAATTAGGGAATCTTTGAGTCTCCAAGGACAATCCTGCATGCTTTCAATAAACATTGCCTTCTTTGTCAACAATACCATCAATAAATTTCCCCGTCTAAAACAGCATGCCTAGTGCATTGGTCCACAAATGAAGAACTCGTGAACTGGAAGGATCCCTGACTTTGACAACATCCTTCAAACCATCCATTGATTCTCCACAGTCGAGCACATAATTGTGGTCATATCCTCTGGGAACTTCACTGATTATGCTTCCAATAATTTTCTCATTTGTAAAATCAAATGCAGTTCCTTTAACGACCTCCATATCAAGTCATAAATCCAAGTTCCCACTTAGAGTGTAGGTTGCAGAGACATGAAGATCCTCGAGGAAACCTATATCAGGAATTTGAATAAGAGAAGGTGATTAATGACATATACCATGTCATTGATTATAATATATTGTAGTTTTACTTGGAGGGGGTATTACAGTAGTAGATTCAAATAATCACAATAAAACCAAATTCCCTTGGAGTGGGTATTACAATGGCAGATGATATAAGCACAATAAAATCAAGTTCACTTCCTGAAGTTCATAAAACGTCAGATTGTTTATTGTATCTTAGGTGTATGGAATCTGGATGTCATTGGAGCCTATACAATTTCCTACGGCTAGACTCAACACTATCCCTTGCCAAGAACACTTAACACATAGGCTTGATATGCTGGCCAATGACAAAAGTAAATCTCAAAGGATCTAGCACACTCTTTGCATATGAAGGGAAACGTATCGGAAATTTTAAATTTTACCTTGTTCACCATCATAACTATGGTAACTAAACTTGACACTTCGATTCTCTTGATCCTTTTGCTCTTCCACTTTCGAGACAACTTTATCAAAACCTATTTCCCCACCTTCATTGAAACATGCAATAGTGCAAGAAAAATTGACAGATGCATTTCGTAAGATACAATACAACATCATTGAAATCTAAAGTTTGAACATATATTAAATAGGTTGTTGGTACCATTCCATTACCATCTTTTTCTTCTAGAAACACCATCATTTGTCTATCTGTTTCCTCCATAGACCCCTTATATCCATCGAAATTGATTAATTAATAGCATTATAGTTGTTAGTTTACATTAAAGTTAATTTATGAATTTTTATGTTAGAAATTAGGAATTTTCAACAAAAAGATTACAGGAAGTCATAACATCATGTAAATGGTTTATCATCTAACACGTGGCATGACAGGCAAGCCAACGCAATGGATAGGAACGAGACCTGGAATGTACATGCATGGTGAAAAATCGATTCTACAGCAAATCAAAAGCTCCTGGTTATGCGGTCCACGCTAGTCAAACCCCAGCCTTTTGGTTACAAAGGCAGTAAAAAGCCATGGTTTCCCAAACCGGTTTCGTTTTGTTTTTTTTGGAAATCGGTTTAGATTAGAAATGACCAAAAATCACTCCATTGTAAAAGCAAAAACATTTGCTTAATGAATGTACATTCGATTCAGATAGGGACGAGCAGATAAAGACTGCGTATTATTTTTGTTTTCAAGGACAGTTACGATTATCATCTCTATGTATCATTTGAGAACAGAACTCTTGTATGTGATTGCAATCTTCAGCACTTAAATATAGTCACGGTTTTACTCCAGCAGTGTTTATGCGTTAATACTCTTGTTGCTTGAGTTTACTTCAGTGTGCCATTGAAACGTGGACGGGCCCTGCGTGGATTGGTATACTGTTAATTTCATTTCCTTAGCAATTGTTGAATTTGAATAGAATGCATATTGTTTAGTGTTATTTCCATGTTAATGACTTTGTCGATTCGATTATAAATTCTCACAAATAATATTTATGGTGATAGCTTGAAGATTTTATCGTTAGATCATTGAACCATATCTTGTAAGATATTTGATCCATCGTTATATTTTAAAGCATCTCCATAGACTCTGTTTTCATACATTTAAAATTCAGTGTGCTTTTGATTTCTCATGAATGCTTAAGTGTTAACTAGACAAAGCTTTTGTGCATAGCATCCTTGTAAGAGGATTAAAATCTCAGTCTAGTAATATGTTGTACCTTTAGGACAGTTAGATAAATTAGGTGAACTGAGTGTTAAGGTGAGAGGAAACATATCTTAACCTCCTGTAAAGGAGTACTGTAGCCTATTGCAATAAACACTTAGTTAGGAATCCTTTATGTCTATAGACTTTAGACACGTGCCTCGAAGTTTACTTACCCTGGTTGATAATAAATCTAGTCTAATCTAACACCCTAGATTGGCCACTACATTTTGGCACCGTTGCCGGGGAGGCGTAGTTAGAGGATTTCAAAAAAAAAACAAAAAAAAAACAAAACAAAACAAAAACAAAAACAAAAACAAAAAAAATAAACAAAAACACAACATAGATTTGATTGTCACTTTAGAAGTCATGTTTGCTTACACCTAGATCCAGAGATAATAGAGGTAGATTCACAAAAACCCCCCATCCAAAAACTAACCTATCACCAGGAGCAGACCCTTTGGGAAAAACTGAACACACAACACCAACTGAGGA
>APFE030024078.1:0-21523 GCA_000404065.3 Pinus taeda
AGGCCTGTGCATTGATTATAGCATATGTAAATGAAGACCTGAGTCGCCATATTTCACCATTTTCAAATTCTTTTGAAGCCTTATAGAAGTTGAAGAAACTCTATGACTCACACTTTGAGCTTGAAGTTGTCCAATTCATGGTTAAATTGTTTAGTCTTGAATAAAAAATGATGATCTTCTTGCTTTGGCATCAGAAGTAAGATCTAATATGCATGATATGAAAGCCACTAATGTTCAAATAGACATTCCTCCTATATCATTTTTCAAGAAACTTTATCCCACTTATTCAAATTATCTTGAGTCATTATAAGCAGATGAAAACCTCAAAGAGATTACCTTTGACTCCCTTGGGAAGAAATTTGTTGAGAGAGAAAAAGATTTTGGGAAGACGACAACTCCTCAGTCTTTTGAATAAGTTGTGTGTCTTGCACATATAGAGAAGAATCATGCTCAAGATTCTTCTAGAGGAAGAGGTGGTCAAAGAGGAAGACGTAGAAGAAATTTCAGAGGCAGGGGGGCAAACACTCTCAAGGATAAAAGAATGATCATCATTGCATACGTTGCAACATAGATGGACATGATGCATACAAATGTAAGTTGCCTTGGGACATAGTTTATAAGGAAAGAAACCAAGCCAAAGATAAAACTAATGACAAAGAAAAAGGTAAAGCACGTGAATCCGCTCACTATGTTGTGGCACATTGTAATATTGGAGTAACTGAAGACTTGTTTAATGCTTCACCTGCTTCTTAGAAAAATGATTGGTTGCTTGATTGAGGAGAAACTTGCCACATGACTTTTAGAAGATATTTTTTTTTAAGAATTCACTCACAATGTTGATGGAGTAGTGTACATTGCAGACAAATCTAAACTCAAGCCATCAGGGCTTGGCACAATGAGGCTCAAATTGCCTGGTCTTCAAGACTTTCCTTTGCATGATGTTTTATATCTCCCATAATTGAAGATAAACTTGCTTTCCTTGGTCCAAAAATGCGAGCAAGGACATTCCGTTCATATGTTTGATCGAAAGGTTGAGGTGAAAAAAGCATGAGATCTCTCACATGTCATGACGGGGATAAAAAAAGAAAGACTTCTGAAGTTGCAAGGTACCTCTACTCGTGCACAAAATTTCTCATTCATTTCTTATTGTGATGGAGGTACATTTCCATCAAGTCTTTTATGGCATGCTAGATTTGGACACTTGAACTATGACAACCTTCTCTTGTTGAAGAAAAATGGTGTTACTGGTTTGCCTACAATTCCTAGGAAACTTAAGAAATGTGATGCTTTTATTCTAGGAAATCATAGCAAACAATATTTTCATGATTCACATTCTAGAGCACATAGAAAACTTGAACTCATTCATTCAGATTTATGAGGTCCAATGTTTGTTCCTTCTGCAATCGGAAATAAATATATGATGACATTTATTGACGACTACATTATAATGTGTTGGGTTTATTTATTGAAGAACAAATATGATGCTTTTCAAACATTCAAGAACCTTCATACATGGATTGAAAATGATGCACAATCTCATATTGGTTATATTCACACTGATAATGGAAAACAATACACTTCAAATGAATTCGAAAATTATCTTCGCCATCATGGGATCAAACATCTAACAACTATGCCTTATAATCCCCAATAGTACGGAGTAGCTAAAAGAATGAACAAGACAATCTTAAATGTGGTACTTTCCATGATGTTTTCCAAGAATGTAAAATTGATTTTTTGGGTTGATGCAGTTCTATGTGTTCTGTGTATAAAGAATAGATATCCATCTAACTCTATTAGAAACAAGACTGGCTATGAAGTGTGGTATGGCCATATTCCTTCGGTAAAAAATATCAGGGTCTTTAGTTCCACCTGTTATGCCTTGATACCAAAGAAACAGAGAAACAAACTTGGTGAAAGGAGTCATAAGTGTATCTTCTTGGATTATTCAAAGACCTCCAAATCATATCGTCTATATGATGAAGTTAATAAGAAGTTTGTTGTATGTAGAGATGTAATATTTCTTGAATCTTCCAACGCTGACAATGTTGTTGAGTGGAAGCCTGATTGCTCGGATAGATTCATATATGCAAAATCATTTTAAGAATTTGATAATCAGATTCCACATCTTGAAGTGGGGATTGTTATACTAGATTAATATGTGGAATCTTCTTCTGAGGTACTCTCTCACCGACATGAAGCTCCATCCATGGATGGTACTTTGAGTGATGTGGTTGACAGAATCAGGAGACTAAATCTTGATTTGGTCCCAACTCAGTCAACTAAGAAACCTACGCCATCTCAGAAAGGTCCTCCAAAATGGATGACAAAGACACTTCAGAGTATTCATCCTAATGAGGTTGGAAAGAAAGGAACAAGAAATTCAACAGGAAAAGATGGAGGTGATGTAGATTATTTTGATTCACCTGTTGATATGGATGTTTATTATCACCGTGAACTGAATTCGTCTACAAATTTTGAACCAACTTCGTTCAAAAAAGTTGCATCTCATGATGAATGGAAAGAAGTGATGAAAACAAAGTATGATGCCTTAATAAATAATGGAACTTGGAAGTTGGTTGATCCTCCATTGGAAACCAAACTAATTAGTTGCAAGTGGGTCTACAAGAACAAGTACAAAGTTGATACCTCACTTGAGAAGCATAAATCCATGCTTGTCGAAAAAATTTTGCAAAGAAGGGATGCATTATTTATCAGGAGACTTTCGCCCACATCGAAATGGGCTACCATCATGACACACCTTTCCTTTACAAGTTATGATGATTGGAAATTCCCTCAAATGGATGTAAACATTTCTTTCTCGAATGGAGATTTGAAAGTAAATGTTTTTATGTCCAAGCGAGAAGGATTTTTTGTGAAGGAACGTGAACTTGAAGTATGCAAACTTGTAAAATCCTTGTATGGCCTCAAGCAAGCATGATGAACCTCATATGAAAAGTTAACTAAGCATATTATGAAACTCAACATCAAACATTATCATATTGATGATGCAACTTTGTTTGTCAAGAAAGTTAGCAAAACAATTGTATATATTGTGGTATATGTAGATAAAATTTTGATGAGAGAGAATAATGAGAGCTACAATGCATCCATAAAGAAGGAATTGAGGAAAGGTTTTGAAATGACTGACTTGGTATATGTTCACTACTATATTGGTATTGAAGTAAATCAACATATAGAGTATATATTTCTCTCTCAAAATAAGTACATTGGAGGTCTCTTGAATAGGTTTGGCATGGATGAATGCAATCCTTTGATTACTCAAATGCAACGGAACTTAAAGCTCACATCCATTGAAGGAAAATAATTTGAGGATGTAACAAAGTATAGACATCTTGTAGGAAGACTCAAATACTTGACTACTACCACATGAGACTTTTTGTTCGTTGTTGGAATCCTATCGAGGTTTATGCAAAATACTTGTGCAGGACATTGGTCTACTGCAAAAATAATTTTAAAGTACTTGAAGGGAACCCAAGACTTTGAACTCAAGTATACATTGGTGGGCGACTTCATCTTGATTGGATACTTTGATTCAGACTTCGGTGGAGACAACAAAACTGGGGTATCTACTTCACGTTATGCTATGAGTCTTGAATCGAGAGTTGTCTCCTAAAGATCATGCAAACAATCACTTTCATTAGATTCCACAACAGAGGAAAAATATGTGGCAATAGCTAAGGTAACAAAATAAATTGTCTGGGTCACTAAAATTCTCAAAGATTTGTAGGTGAAACAAGTGCATTCAACTCCACTTCTCATTGACAACACTTCTACAATAAAATTAGCCAAGAACCCAAATTTCCATGATAGAACGAAGCACATCAATACAAAATACCATCTAATTCGACATCATGTTGAGGCCCGATTGTATACATCTTCACCAAACCACTTGGGAGATAAAAGTTTGAAACATTCAGAACGATGCTTGGACTCACCAACATCCATTCATATTAAGGGGGAATGATGACACCCTAAGTCACATGACACATCCTCCAAGGTCTCGTGTCCCGTATTTAACATGTTGGACATGAAAAACGCCCTAAAAAGTGCCAAAAACGTTTTTGAACGTGCCGTGGAAAACATAAAACGTACTTTGTCATTTTCTTCATGTCCTAGTAATGGAAATCAAGTTTTATGAGTCTAAAAAATGTTGCCCTAACTTTTTTCTCCACTCGAATATGTACCCCACGAAATCAATAACTTTAAAGCCCACTTTATTTTTCTGAGGGTTCTTTTGCTATTTTCCTCCGATGTGGTTGCTCTCCATCACTGTATAATCACCATGTGAAGCCGAGTCATCTCCTTGGAGCTGTTTGGTCATTGGAAAGTTTGGAAACTTGGTAGCGTGTGAGGTTCAAGTAAGTTATAGACCATATGGCATAGACGCAGTTAAAACTTAAGCGGAAAGCCCATTAAAAATGCATTTGATTTGTAACAATGACTAGGTGAGGGCGTGATGCTATAATAAAATAAGATATCCATTGTCGCCATTCTCTACACCCACGATTTTCCCTCTTCTTTAGTATGTAGCAAACTAGTTCTAGTTAAACAATATATACACAGTTGAGAGAAGCTGTATATCTGGTTTTGCCAAAAAATGTGGCTTCCAAAGGGTTCTCCACAAGGCAGGGTTTGACGGAGAAGGTGTCCTCAGAAATTATGTAAACATGAAAGAAAACATCGAAGATTGCATACAGTAGGTGTCCTCGGAAATTATGTAAACATGAAAGAAAACATCAAGATTGCATAGTGTATGGCTACGTATCACCTACCTAATTACTACATTATTTTTCTCTCTATTTAAAAAACCTTAACTATTATGGTGTCTTAATACCATTCCATGTGCACCTTAACCTGTTGAATTCTAGGGCCCGTATACCAATATAAATAAGTCTACTCAGACACACTCTCATCTAATCAAATTTTACAATAATATAATAATGATTATGTGAGAAGATTTTCAACCCACTAGGTTTTCATTCTAGCTATTAATTTTCTTTGTTTTTGAAATCAAATTTGTTCTCGTTCCAATTATATCAAATTTGTTCTCGTTCCAATTATATCAAAATAGCTAGCACGCAGTGTACTTACTATTTAACAGTTTAATATCAAAGTACATATCTATAAATTTATAATATTTGTTTCATTATTGACCCCCAAAATCAAAGTTGGATCTCAATCAAGACCAAGCATATCACATTCTAATTTCTAATTTCTAATTCTATTTTTTTTTATCTAAATGAACTATGAACTTTCAAGTAATTATATTCTAATTTTATTAGATAAGTTGCAGCCTGCAATTTAATATGGATCAAAAACTATATATATAAAACCTGTCCCTAGTGTACTCTTTCAAGGTCTCTCCAGTTTCTATTGAATACTCTAAGTGTCCTCTGTGTATTGTGCTTGTGTCATGTGACTTACCTCACTGCTAATCATTGAGATTGGGTAAATATTTGTAAATAATGTAAATAGAAAATAATGGAGAATAGGAAAATGAAGAGACACCCAAGAGTCCCTCCCTCCTTATGTATATCCATGAGCAATATAAATGAAGAAACACAATTTATTTGAGCAGTCACTATTATTAATATTATAAACTCAAGAAATTATTAATATTATAAACCCAAAAAATTATTAAATACAACCTATGAGATTATTAATATTATAAACCCAAAAGATTATTAAATACAACATATTGTTAATATTGTAATAGAATACTAATATTAATAAACCCAAGAAATTACAATAAATTAATAATATTAATTTTTAAATTTATAATATTATTAAATATATAGATGTTAACATTTTGAAACAAATATTTTTAACCATATAACTTTGATTTCAATTTGCAAAATTTTGTACACATTGTATTTAACTAAGTAGAAAATTTGAATACCGAACTTCCAAATTTAAAACTGTAAGATTTTGAGAAACACTGATCTAGATTTGCAAAACAATAAACAAGCTTGCAAGAGACGGAAGGAAGAGAGCAAGAATTGAGAAAAGAATGAAATCCTTTTATTCTACAATATTGGTTTAGAATATATACATAAAAGCAACTAAGTTAAGCTTAGTTGTGCATGCAATAACTAAAGCTAACTAAAGCTTGTACATGCAAGCAATAAGTTAACTGGAGCTAATCTAGATGCATGTACACTTAACACAGTTAGTCTAAGTGCATGTACACCAACACCCCCCCTTAAGCATAACTTAGGTGAGTGTGATGCAAAATGAATGAGTCCCGGCAACACGGCCATTTTAGGTACCCATCTACAATGCATAAAAAAAAAGAGGAAAGAGGGAAAACCCAGTGGGAAGAAAACCCTTCGTCAAAAATATAATGCAGAAGTAGAAAAAAAAAAACAACTGCTAAGCAGTCGTGTCCTTCACCATATCTCACAGGAATCGAAACTTCTGCTCTTGAAATACTTCTTGATCACGTCCTGAAGTGCCTGTTCGAGCTCCTCAGAAGGCTCCAGATGGCCTGTAAAGAACAACTGACACATGTCGTCCCACATTTTGGCAACATGCTCGTCGGTTAACATAAGGCTTGTACCACGAATAACTTCACAATCCCTGAGCAGACGAACGTCCCTGGCCGTGTCGATGAGGCAGTCCATCAGCACAACGTAGCGCGTCATGGAGTTAGGACGAGCGGGCTCGTTGAACTCCAAGGCCATCATGTTCCTCAAGAACACTTCGGTGTGGGTGTGGGATACAGTGACCCGCGGAAGGTAGAATGTCCTCGAGTTTTTATCGAATCGGATCTGTTCCCGCACGTCCGAGAAGGATTTGAACTGAATCCCGACCCCGTCTAACTGCTCTGCGTCGTATGCCGTGAGAAAATCAGGGTGGCTTCTATTGAATGGATGAGCGATAAAAATACCACATACCGCTGCAACAAAGTCTACGAGAGCGTATTTCGCCTTTTGAAATATAGGCAGATCTGGCCGGTTGTCCTTCTCATCAGCTGTCATTTGTAGGAAGGGAGAAACGATTGCCTGCATACAATCCAACAAATGTGACTTCGTATCATCAATTTTTAGCTTATTATCTGCCTTGCCTACTTCGAAAGGAGACAACACTGTATACGCCTTCTTCAACAGGTAAGAGAACTCTCGTTCGTGTTCGTATGCCAACACGTTTTTCCCCTTTCCAAAAACTTGTTTCAGGACCGATAGCGGGATCTGATTTTCTAGTTTCAGCATGTCGCACTTTATGCAGACTTGAAGCGCACTTAAATTGATACTGTCATCATTTGATGGTTGACTGCCGCGGGAAGGAGCAGCCGCTGTCTGTGGCTCATCAGGGCCAGAAGGAGCTGCCGCGGGCTGATGAGATCCATGCATCATATAAGCATGCATGGGCATGGATGGCTCCATAGCTAAGAGTGTTTGGGGATCTTCCTCAAACAGAGACTCATCGTCATCAGAATGCTGGTCTGAAGTTTCATCTGCATACTCATCAATGAGTGGTGATGGAAACTTGGTAACAAGTTCATCTACTGGTGCATGCGAAATATCTTCGTTAAAGTGACCAAGAGAAAAGAGAAAAGATTGCCATATTTCATCCTGTTTTCCAAACAATCTTTCCAAAATTTTCCATACCTCATTTGGAGTTGAACATGATTCAACATGAAATAGCAGTTCCGGAGAAATAGATAAACATAGGATGCCAAAGGCCTCGTCCATGCGATTGAAATATCTTGATTTCTCTATTGTCGATGTTGGTTCAACTTCCGTTTCCATGGTTATTCGAAATAAGCCTCTAATTCTGAGATGAAATTGAATCTTTGGCTTCCATTCGAAATAATTATATGGAGTGAGAATTGCCGATTTTGGAAACTCCAATTGAGACTCCATTCTTTGTTGTTGCTTCAATCTTCTGAACCTGCAAATAAAATTGCTTGTGCACTGATTACAAATCCCTGTGCTCTGATACCATGTAAGATTTTGAGAAACACTGATCTAGATTTGCAAAACAATAAACAAGCTTGCAAGAGACGGAAGGAAGAGAGCAAGAATTGAGAAAAGAATGAAATCCTTTTATTCTACAACATTGGTTTAGAATATATACATAAAAGCAACTAAGTTAACCTTAGTTGTGCATGCAATAACTAAAGCTAACTAAAGCTTGTACATGCAATCAATAAGTTAACTGGAGCTAATCTAGATGCATGTACACTTAACACAGTTAGTCTAAGTGCATGTACACCAACAAAAACTAATCCCCAAAATTAAGCTAAAACAAGGTGCCAAAAGGACTATTTTGTCACAGTCTGATCCTACTACTTTCTTAGGTTATGTCAATCATCATTCTCATTTTTGCTATCAGATCCTACTACTTTCTTAGGTTATGTCAATCATCATTCTCATTTTTGCTATCATCGTTCTCAATTTCGCTATGGTCACTCTCATTATCAGCATTGTCATTTTCGATATCATCATTCTCATCTCATTATCATCATTTTCATTTTCGATATTATCATACTCATTTTCTACAGGGACAGGCATTTCATGCGGCTCTAGGTGGACATTGATAAGGACCGGAGTCTCAGGCTCCGCAGAGAAGTGGGCTGCAAACACCTCGGATCATGGTAAAGGGCGCATAATAATCTTCATATGATGCACTACATGCCCCATCCGTCGGCCAGATAATGTGATCGACGTTTCATTACCGTTACGAATTCGCGTAACAGGGATTCCAATGAAATCAAAGCCTCGGCTGTTCATGGAATCAAAGGCGGGGTCGCTCTTGTATTGGGAGAACCAGGCGTCCATTCTTTCTCTCATTCTCAGATCGGGCAGCACATCTTCTGGAGACGTGTACAAACTTTCCACGGATTTTTGATCGTAGGTTAGGTGAGAATTAGGGATTGTAACTGGATCGGCCATGAACTTCTTTGAAACTGGATAGAAAATTTCTCTTGGTATAGGTGTAGCACCTCCCCGATCAGCGATACCTCGTGCTCGATTTCGGCATGGATGACGTACGCCATAACTTCTGATTCGTCTTCGCTCGAATTTTCCACAATTGGTTGACATTTTTGTAGATTTTGCAGTGTGTGAACTCTATCCACGTTGAGTGCTTTAAGATTAATATTGTTCAATTTAACTTAATTAATTAATTAAAATTAAAATGGTTGGAAATGGAGTGTTTATACCAATTAGTAAACAATAATTGATATTTATATGAATTATTTTTTTATTAAAAAAATGATATAATATTATTAGATATTAAGAAAAAATTTTAGGTAGTAATTATATACTAAAAAGTTTGAGGATGAGTTTCTACTATAAGTGTGGTTCATCCTCAAGACAATATTAAACTTGTAAAAATAAATCTATTGATGTCAACTCATCTATATAACTTATTTTTTTTTCATGTCTCTTCCATGGGTTGATATCATTAATGCTACATAAGATACCTTGTGAGCTGTGGAGCCTCAACAAATGGCTTAAACCCATTATGGTGTGTGAGAGAATTCGTAGAGCGATTGGAAAATTTATTGTAGGTCTTGTTGATTTAAATGCAAGCTTGTGTCTTTGATGTGACAAGGGTACATAACTTGTGGGAAAGGAAATGAGGTTTTATAATAGCTTTCCATTTCTTTGGACTAGGTGGGGTCTTTATTATTTGTGCTTATGTGGAGTGTGGATGAGGCTAGCTTATCTCAAAGGTTTAGCTTTACTATATCAATTGTCTCTTTAATAGGGAAGGTTCTACAAAGGAGGGAGTTATTGTGGTTCTTAATTCATCAATTATTTTATTATATTGTGAATCTAGTTCTATGTTTGTATCTCCTAAAGTGTTGTATAATTGAGGGTTAGGCTACTATTGAATTGAACATGTGGCATGTATTGGGGTTGTTATTGGCTGAGTGTTGTTATGGCTGGGTGGTTCCTAGTCTCTCCTCTAGGAACCCTTAGTGTTTATATTAGGGTTGTTCCTATTATTTTGTTTCAACCTCTCTTTGGGCTAGTCTCTGTGTTGTGGGGGAGGAAATTACTCTCATTGTGAAGTTGGGTACTCGTTTTTTCTCAATCTAGTTAGGCCTGTTGGAAATAATACTGAGAGGGAGGGGGTGAATGAGTATTTAAAAAATCAATAAATTTTTTCTTTTCATGCTCAAATTTATTTACGCTACTTCAATGAGGGTAACTCGCGTGTACAGGCAACTGCCTTTAAAACAACGAGAGTACTATATCCAACAAACTTATGATTCAACTAATTCATCATATGTTGATCTTTAATGAGTGCATCAACACTTCATCAATCATATAAATAGTAACCATGTGGAAGAATAAACAATCACACATAAGAAACACACATAAACACCAAGATTTAAGGTGGAAACCCAATGTGGGACAAAAACCACCTCGTGTTGTCTTCTTTTCAAATAAGAAAACGTTGTTTATAATCTTGTACTAGTGCAGACTCATATCAATACTCTTGTGTTGTGTACGTAAAGATTGGATATGCATCTAATTCTAATAGAAACAAGATTCGTTATGAAATGTGGTATGGCCACATTCCTACTCTCGGTCTTTGGTTCCACCTGTTATGCCTTGATACTAGAGGAACACAAAAACAAACTTCGTGCAAGGAGTCATAAGTGTGTCTTCTTTGGAGTATTCAAATACCTCTAAAGCATATTGTCTATATGAAGTTAATAAGAAGTTTGTTGTATCTAGAGATGTAATCTTTCTTGAATATTTCAAAGGTAACAATGTTGTTAAGTGGCAACTTGATCGCTTTGATAGATTCATACATGAAAAATCATTTAGAGAATTTGATAATGAGATTCCACATCTTGAAGGGGGAATTCCTATTCTCGATCAGTACATGGAATATTATTTTGAAGTAATCTCTCCGAGACATGAAGCTCCAAACATGCATTATACTTTGAGTGATGTGATTGACAGAATTGGGAGACTCAATATTGATTCAGTCACAACTAAATCAAATCAACAACCTCGGCCATCTAACGAAGGTTTTCCAAAATGGCTTACAAAGACACTTGAAAGTGTTCATCCTCATGAGGTTGGAAAGACACAAACAAGAAATTCAACTAGGCAAAATGGAGGTGATGTAGATTATTTTGATTCACGGGTTGATATGGATGTTTATTATCACTGTGAATTGAATTTTGGGCCACCATTCGGACACTCTTTTCCTTTAATCCTTATAATGATTGGAAATTTCAACAAATGGATGTAAACATTACTTTCTTGAATGGAGATATGATTAGATAATATTTTGATGACATTGAACAATGAGACCTACATTGCATCCATAAAGAAGGAATTGAGGAAAGGTTTTGAAATGACTCACTTGGGATATGTTCACTATTATATTGGTATTGAAGTAACTCAAAATTTGAAGTATATATTCCTCTGTCAAAGAAGTACATTAGAGATTTGTTGAACATGTTTAGCATGGATGAATGCATTACTTTTACTACTCAAACGGAATAGAACTTAAAGCTCACATCCATTGAAGGAAAAGAATTTGAGGATGCAAAAAGGTATAGACATCTTATAGGAAGACTCAACTACATGACTACTATTAGACCAAACTTTTTGTTCCTTGTTGGAATCCTCTCCATGTTTATGCAAAATCCTTGTGATGACATTAGTCTATTGCAAAAAGAATTTTAAAGTACTTAATGGGAACCCAAGACTTTGGACTCAAGTATACACTCGTGGGTGACTTCAGATTGATTAGATACTTTGATTCATACTTCTATGCACAGAACAAACTCGGGTATCTACTTCAATTCATGCTATGAGTCTTCAAATTTGACACAATCTCCTCAAGATCAGGCAAACAATGAGTTCCATTAGATTCCACAACAGAGGGAGAATATCTGGGAGTAGAATATGTGGGAGTAGGTGAGGCAACAAAATAAATTGTGTGGCTAGGGAAAATTCTCGAAGATTGAAGTAAGTGCAGTCAACTCCACTCCTCATTTACAACACATTGACAATAAAGTTGTCCAAGAACCCAAATTTCCATGATGGAACTAAGCACATCAATACAAAATACCATATGATTTGACATCATTTTGATGCCAAGAAAAACAAACTACACCATTGTTCCACTAATGAGAAGATCTTAGACATCTTCACCAAAGCAGTTGGAAAAAATAATTGATGGATTGAGAATGATGCTTGGACTCACCAACATCCCTTCACATTAAGGGGGGAATGTTGACACCTAATCATTGAGATTAGAAGAGTATTTGTAAATAATGTAAATAATAAATAATGGAGAATAAGACAATTAAGAGACAATGTGAGGTGAAGGCCAAGAGTCTCTCCCTCTTTGTATTTATCCATGAGCAATCTTAATGAAGAAACAGAATTCATTTGAGGAGTTACCTCCTCCAATGAAGGATTAATAAATGAAACATATTTCTCATTAGTTGTTATTGATGACAATGGTGGTATACTAAATTTTAATTATTATTGTGTAAATGTGAAAAAATAGAATGGTTTCTTCAACCTCTTTTATCTCCCTATGTCCTTCCACTTCTTGTTAATCACTTCTTGTTAATCTTGATAGGTGTAAATTAAATAAGGGCATAGTAAATTTTTAGTCATGCTTTGTAAAAAATTAATTTAAGTATGGTTTAAACATGTGATTTAGGTATGTAAGGAAGTTAGTGGTTTGAATTTCATTGATTAAAGTAGTGGGAGCCACTAAAATATACTTAGGTCATCCAATTTAAATGATACTATCAAAAAAATAATTAGCAAAATAATTAAAGTGACCAATTCCAATAAGGAATCCACCTATCAACTTAAAAATTTGAATCAAAATAAAATTACCATAATATTCAAATAAACATAAAATATTGGTTGGTAATAAAATCTTAACCATTTAATTTTCTTATTTTAATTTTTATCATATAAAATGATATATTAGAATTTCATGTGTAACCTAAAACTATTCTATGTTTTTTCAATATCTTCACAAAAGAACAAGTTTGTTGTTCAACACATTTATTATGACATTGTACTCACCTGTATTTGTGGATTTATGTGAAGGTGGCTTTCACATTATGAACATTGGCACTACATGTTATGCTGAAATTTTCTTACACTTAGTAAGGCAATCATTAAATCCTAGATGACAGTGAGGCAATCAAGAAAGAAACTTCAAAAATAAAACCACTCAGGAACTCCTTAATGGTAACCAAAACATTAGAAAAAAAAATCATTTTCTTTGCTTTCCTATAAACCTCTATACATAGTCCAAACTATTGAAATTAAACTATAAAAACTAAAAGGAAAAATATGAAGTTATTAAACATACCATCACAACAATATGAGCATCACATTTAAGATGACTCTGAGATTTTCTATTTCAAATAATTTTGAACCATATAGCTGTGATTTCAATATCCAAAATTTTGTACACATTGTATCTAACTCAGCTAACTAAATAGAAAATATGAATACAGAACTTCCAAAGTTAAAACTAATCCCCACAATTAGGCTAAAACAAGGATCCAAAAAAACTAAAAGTAATCCCCACAACTGGGCTCAGAAGGGAACTATTTTGACGCAGTCTTATCCGACTTTCTTATGTTATGTCAATCATCATTCTCATTTTAGCTATCATCGTTCTCATTTTTGCTATCATCACTCTCATTATCATCATTCTCATTTTCGATATCATCATACTCATTTTCTACACGGACAGGCATTTCATGCGGCTCTAGGTGGACACTGATACGGACTGGGGTCTCAGGCTCGGCAGAGCAGTGGGCTGCAAACACCTGGGAAACTTCAACATAATCCCCTACAATCTTCATATGATGGAAAAGGATTGGGAAAAGCGACTTTGCTCCACCCATAATAATCTCCCTCAACTGAACGCGTGCTTTCTTTGAGAGTTGACACAATATTTCCAGAATTCTCATACCCGTCCGAATTGTCTCGGGAGCACTTACTGTTACCAGGCTCCCTACATTATTAAAGTTTTCCAGTGTAAGAATTGCATTGTTCATCGGGTCAAGCAATGTCCGTATGACTTCTGTTTCAGAGATGCTCTGGAGGAATTCAACGCTTGGGCAGAGCTGCTCTAAGGTGAGAAATTGTTTCACGTACAACCCAAAATGGAAAATCTGGTGGTCGGACCACAGTTTATTTGCCAGAAATGCTATAATTTTTTCCATTTTTCCTTCCATGGAGGAAATATCAGGGCTATTCATGACTAGCGCGTACATGAATTTGATGAGTCCATATTTGAAATCTGGATCATGAGTCAACTTGGGTTGTTCTTTCGGTGCATCATTAATTGAGCGGAGAATGGAGTAGTTAGGGTGTATGCCTGGGTCTATGCCTTGGCCAATAAATTTCCACCACTATAAACATAGTTAGCGAGAGAGAGCGCGGTGGGAACCCATTTTCCAGAGGGGGGATCGCACGACAATAACCTGGCCACGCACCACATGCCCCATCCATTGGCCAGATAATGCAACGGTTGGCGTTTCATTGCCGTTAAGAATTCACGTAACAGGGATTCTTCCATTCTTTTTCTCATTCTCAGATCGGGCGGCACATCTTCTGGAGCCTTGTGCAAATGTTCCACGGATTTTCGATCGTAGGTGAGGTGAGAATTAGGGATTGTAACTGGATCGGCCATGAATTTCTTTGAAATCGGACAGAAAAATTCTCTTGGTACATGTGCAGCACCTCCCCGATCAGCGATACCTCTCGCTCGATTTCGGTTTGGGCGACGTACGCCATAACTTCTTATTCGTGTTCGCTCGAATTTTCCTGAATTGGTTGGCATTTTTGTAGATTTTCCAGTGTGTGAACTCTATCTACGTTGATTGCTTTCGAGCTGTGATTTATATGAATCTCATGCCACCTCTTTGCCAAAATCCTCTACCGCGTGAGATTTGCTTCATCGCAAGAGTCGGCCTAGCAGAAATCTCGACATTGGAAGAGTACGTATATTTTTCAGGATAGCTATTGTTTTTATAGCGTAAAAGATTTTATTAAAAAAATATGTGATAAAGTATTATATAAATTTTAATATGAATTATTAAATTTCATAATTTATGAGATATGTGTAAGAGGTTTAATTTTTATTAAATTTTAGGTTCAAATTTTTTGAAGAGTGATAGCGAAAGCTGTTATCTGTGGAAAAGGATATAATAGCTACCAAGTTTTCCATTTGATAATGAATAAGTGACCAAAAAAATGATAATTAGAATTTGTTAGTAAATAAAAATGGTAGAGTGAATGAATTTTTAAATATGAATGTTTATATTTCTTAATTGAAATAAATGTTTATAAGTTTTAAGATTAATATTTATTTATTTTAAATTAATTAATTAAAATGAAAATGGTTGGAAATAAAGTGTTTGTTATTCATTAGCAAACAATATTGATATTTATATGAATTTTTTTGTCATATAAAGATAAAAAAAAAATGTAAAAAATATTATTAAATTTATAAAAATAAGTTTATAGAAGTGAAAGGGTAAATGGAAATTATCATCTATATAACTTATTTTTTTCATGTCTTTTTGATGGTATGATATCAATAATACTAAGATTTCTTGTGAGGTGTGTCTCTTCAACAAATGGCTTAAACCCATTATGGTGAGTGAGAGAATTGGTGGGGAGTGTTGGAAGATGTATTGTAGGCCTTGTGGATTTAAATGCAGGCTTGTGTCAAGGTAATGTAACTTGTGAGAAAGGAGTTGAGGTTTTATACTTGCCTTCCATTTCCTTGCCCTAGGTGGCCTCTTTGTTATTTGTAATTATGTGGAGTGTGGGTGAGGCTAGTTTATCTCTAGAGTTTAGCTTTAGGATATTAAATGTGGGTGCTACAAAGCTGGGAGGTATTGTGGTTCTTAGCTCATCAATTATTTCATTGTACTGTGAATCTAGTTAGATGTGTGTATCTCTTCTAGTTATGTGTGTATCTCTTAAAGTGTTCTATAATTGAGGGTTGGGCTACTGTTGAATTTCACTTTGTGACATGTATTAGGTTTGTAATTGGTGCATTAGGGTTGTAATTGGTGAAATATCTTTGTGCATTTGGATTTCAATTTGTCTCTATCTATTTGGGTTTAAGGGTATTGTCTAGCTTGGCTCAGTGTTGTTTTTGCTGGGTGGTTATAGTTTCTCCTCTTGGAACCCTTAGTGTTTATATTAGGGTTGCTTCTATTATTTTGTTTCAACCTAAGGCTTTGGACTAAAACTAATAATGGTCTAGTTTTGGCTTTGTAATGTTATCCTTCAAGGTCCAAATGGTTCTTTTGCTTATGATGGTGTATGTATTGGTAATGTGTATCTATGATGTATCTCATTTTTTATGAATAGAAATAGTTTTATCACAGTTTACAAAAATCTTATTTTTTCACTTCAAAAATAATTATCTTAAAAGTATTATTAATTAAAATTAAATTAGTGTAAATCCATTTTAATTTTGATTTTATTATACATTGATAGTGATCAATTTCCTTAATGTGCAAATTATTTCTCACTTTTTTTAAGACATTGAATCATATTGAGGGACTTCATACTCTTAATGCACAATAAATCTATAAAAAGAGATAGAGATGTCATATGTCAACTTAAACTAAATATTTAAACCATAATATTTGTTTTAACTTTGAATTGTTTTCTCTATATATGTATGTATAAGAATATTTTCCTTAAAAAAAATATAGAAGAATATTAGGTGTAAATTCCATGTTAAGCATACAAGGAATTACACCCTTCACTCATACTAGACTACAAAATTTTTTCTCTATAGAATAAAATTAATTAAATTCCAAAGATTACAAAAATATTTCTCTATAGAAATCCATGATTAAAACATTATAAAAATAATTTTATTTTATTCTTTACATCAACTACATAAAATGATGTTTACAGTTATCATTATGAAGACCCAACCTACTTATAGTTTTCAACACATTCTATAATCCATGTTTCGGTTTGTTAGTTCCGGGGCTAGTGCTGGATGGAAGATCAAAATTGTATTAGGCACCATCATGGGGAAGGGTGGAAATCATTCATTATACTTTTATATGTTGCAAATCCTTCAAAGAAAGGAAATTATCCACTTGCAAAAAATATATTTGTGGAATGGGGCTCATTCTTAGCACCATTATCCACTTGCAAAAAATATATTTGTGGAATGGGGCTCATACTTAGCACAACTTCAATCTGTTGGCATAACTCTTGGTGATAAGTAGGAGTGTGTGATATGGTGGGGGGTTAAAATGAAAAAGGAACAATTGAATGGTCCAAGACATGTACTTGAAGATTCCAAGGCTCACTAGGATCAATGACTATAATAAGCCTAGACATGATATATGGAGATGGAATCTCCCAAACAAATTAAAATGTTTCTGGTGGCTCTTAGCACATGATCATATATTAACATGGAACAACTTACAAAATCATGGGTTCATTGGTCCTGGAATATGCCCTTTATGCATGGAGGGACATATAGATCATTTGTTGATCAATTGCTCATATGGAAGGATGATTTGGGATGGGGTTATGGAGGAATAGAAGCTTCTTTTCCTTAGCACTAATCAACCCTTGCTCAGATGTCTTCTTTTATGGTTCAATTCACACAGGAAGTACAAGTCCCTCCCATTATATATCCTATATATTATATGGGGAAGTAGGAAGGTTAGCAATTTTTATCATAAAACTAAGATTGTTAGAGAAGCCATTATGAAGACAGTTGAGGTCAGTTCCATGAACAAGTCTAACAGAAAGAGGAAATGCAAATTCATTGATATTTGGAAAGAATATTGGATTATGCATTTTGAGGGAGCCAAGAATATAAGGAAATGAGGATGTGCTGCATGTGGTGCATTCATAGTTACTTAGCCTCATAATTTCTTCCAATTCTAGTGGGAGGGTGGAATGAGATCAAACAACGAATTGGAGAATACAACATTATGGGAAGTCCTTATTGCAGTAAAATGTCTAAGGTTAGACAAAATTCAGGGATATGGAGATGCAAAAGGAATCATTGAATGGTTAAACCAGCATCCTAATTTCAATCCCCCCATACTTGAAAATTGGATGATCATGATTTGAAACCTCTTAAGGAATTTTAATCATATAAATTTGCAACATATATACAAAGAAAAAAATTGGATAGTGGGCCTCCTATCTAAAAGAGTTATTTCAAAGGAAAAAAGTGTAAAAAAATTCTCAATCTCTAGGGAGGGTATAGTGGTACATGCAAGTAGCATCAACTACTCTTACTAGACATTTTAATACAACATTGACTTTGATGGGAATTTTGTATCTTTAGCTAATGAAAGTGTTCATCTATGAAAATGTAATGGTTATAAGCTAAAGTTTGATGTTAAGAAACACATTTTTTTGTAGAACATTAAAATAGAAATGAATGGGCATATGAATGATAGGAGAAGTATGAAAGGATAGTATAATGAACAAAAGGTGAATTATGTATTATACTTATATTTTAATACAAAGATAGTGTTCCTTTTCTTTCTCTAAAAAATGTAACTTTCAAAATAAATGAAACATTAAAAAAACACATATTAAAACAAAATCCATGAAGATCGTTACAATTCTCCATTTGAGGAGTTTGTTCCTACATTATAGGGATTTAGTTTTCTCTAGTTTAGTGTGTGGTTGAGAGAATCTCTCAACCACACTACTGTACTTCTAAGATAGCATTTCTATCTTGAGACTATTGATTGTATAAATATCTTGTAATTTCCTCATTATTGATTATGAGAATATATTGATTGAGTTGTTTTTATCTTGGTATCAGAGCCGTTGTTTCTGTAAAATACCATCTGATCCTCTGAGCTCATCAAGAGGGACCGAAGAATCTCGCTGCTCTCGCTGGAAGCCCACTCCATCAGATCCACACAGCTTATGAGCGGCCGAAGAATCTCATGCACGACTATCCATCTGTTGCTGAAAACATCCGCAATCTTTATACCCACATAATTGACAGCGAAGGGTTTGTTGTTGCTCACAACCAGGGATTGCCCGTGGAGGAGAGTCTTCAGTCTTGTGCGTGCCGGAAGCCGCACCAGATCTGCCAACGGCGACCTCATGTTAGGAACCACATGGTACCTCACAAGCTCAGGGGACTCCCAAGTGAGGATAAGGCCACTGCATGGAGATCTAATGATGCGTTGGGATGCCAGCAGTAAGATGTTGAGAGATCGGGGTTACAGCATCCTCGCCTTGGCCATGTGCATCAATCTCTCAATCCGGTGATGATCCCTCAAACCATGACCGCCGACGATGCTAAGTCCTTGTAATCCAATAAATGAATTAAATTCTTATCCAGCGCAAGATTCTCGCCATGGAGCAGTCAGGATCATAGAACTTCCTCTACTGGTGCGCAATTTAAGAGATTTCGATCGGCCATAATTCTGGCTCTACCGGTTTTGAAAACGAGATCGGAAAAGGAAGCAGGGATTGTTGGGAGTTTACGTCCACGATCACCGCACCAGCAATCCTCCAAACATAGGTCATGGTCTCCACGATGGCACACATCCATCGTTGATCACAGTACGACTCCAAGTTGTATTCTCAATCAATCGATGCACTACTAAAAAAAACAGAGGAATTACAGCCACTCCACAGCAGAGATCCATGCAGCGACTGAACCAAAAAAAAACCGATGATGCTCACACTCAATAATCAACCAACAGATCGAATGCTGCCACAAACAAATATTCACAAAACTACTTTTATTCTCTGCGGCCCAGGAGCAGCCCAGCCCACGAGGGGCTAGGCCCTCAGGCTCTGATACCAAGATAAAAACAACTCAATCAATATATTCTCATAATCAATAATGAGGAAATTACAAGATATTTATACAATCAATAGTCTCAAGATAGAAATGCTATCTTAGAAGTACAGTAGTGTGGTTGAGAGATTCTCTCAACCACACACTAAACTAGAGAAAACTAAATCCCTATAATGTAGGAACAAACTCCTCAAATGGAGAATTGTAACCATAGACAAGTAGAAATTAATAATTTCCAACTCACTTTTAGTGAAAGTGCCTCCATTTCTCATCTCATGAAGCACACCTCTCTTTTCAATCTCCATCACCCTAAATCTCACCTCCATCATCCTAAATCTCATGAGTTGTTTTCGTCCTCCATTTCATTGCTTCCTTAAAAAACCCATGAACAACATAAAGACCAACTCCTAATTCTTTACCTTTACCTTTATTACTAGTGGCTAGTATTGAAAATTTTACCACAAATTAAATTTTAAGACAAAAGATTTCTTTTGTCTTAAAAATTTCCTTAAAAACCCTCTTTGTGTAGTAGTGTCTAACCAACAAAATAAAAGTTGTCTCTAATCATATCAAGAGATATCTAAGGGACATAATATGAATTAATGTCCAAGAAATCTTGCCACCACAAGTTGTGGCATTCTTCAAAGTGGATTATGGCACAAAAGGAAGAGGTCCAACAAATTGTTGTATTTATATAAGATTAACATGAATGGTGAGTGAAATATATATCAACATAAATATAGTTGTGAAATAGTAGTGCCATGCAAGTTGGCCATTTACGGCACATTGTAATAGTCAATTTTGCAGTTGCTAGATAATATTATCTTAAATTGATATGTCTTTTTCTTAATTTTTTATTCTCTTAAATGATTTTAGTCCTAATTGGTCATTGTTATAAATATAAAATTTTGTATTAAAATATTTTTATCTTAAACTATTTTTGTCTTAAAATAATTTTGTCTTAAATATTTTTGTCTTATAAACATTTTTGTTTCAATTGTTTTTGTCTTAATATAAAGATTTTTTAAAATATTTTTGTCTTAAAATATTTTGTGTTAAATATAAGTTTTGTCTAAAAATATTTTTTTCTCAATTTTTTAGTCTTCAATTTAAAGTTTTGTATTAAAATATTTATGTGTTAAACCATTTTTGTGTTAAATATAAATTTTTGTCTTAAAATATATTTGTCTCAAACTATTTTTGTCTTAAATATTATATTTAAGACAATTCAATTGATATTAAATTTTAATGTAAAATAACTAAAATAAAAAGTGACTTTTTAAAACAAAAAAAAATTCCCTTAAAAAAAGGTCTTAAAAGTACGTGTATTAGTGAGAATTGTTTTTTCACAATGTGACTGTTGGACCATGGTTGACGATGACTATAAACCAAGTGTATTTATATTAGACCCAAGGATTGGTATTATAAATCTTATGAATAATATTATACCCTAGGAATAAGAACCCTTAAATTAATAAACCCAAGAGAATAATAAACAAAAAGTATTAATAATAAAAACACAAGGGATAAAAATTATAAACCCAAAATATATAAGCCCCAAGATAAATATTAATAGATGAAAGTGAATAGATTATAAATGAAAGGGAAAATTAATTAACCCAAGGCAAAAATATTAAACCCTATCAAATAATATAAAGTGAATTTATATAAATGGAATGTATAAGTGAAGGGGTAAACC
>APFE030024103.1:2763-24239 GCA_000404065.3 Pinus taeda
ATCTTTAAAACAGGAGGTGTTTGAACTAGAAGTCCTGAACCAGCATATTAAACAAGAAAACGAAGCATTGAAAGAACAAAGAAAAGTGGACAAAATGGTCCATGACAATACAATGCTTCACTTAGGACTCTGGCAGAAGAAGAACAGAAAATTGAAAGGGAAATGTAAGAAACTCAACAGGGCATTGGTCAATTTGAGGTTCAGGTGTTTAGTCAAGAAACCAAGGACAATTTTGGCAACAAGGAGAAAGAGAAGAAGGCTAGATGTTTTGGCAGAAGCATCTGAGCACATGGATTGAAAAACAATGACAAAGTTTTGGTTGCATGAGGACATGCAACACCTTCACAGTGGGGGTATGTTGAGCCTCAAACCTACACTTCTTTATACATCCTCTCAACCTCCTTTTCCTATTAATTTCCTTCTTTTGCCACTCATTCCCTCCATCAAATTGCTCAAATCATTATATTTTAGGACTTTTTACATGGTTTGCTAATTATGCTAATGACTGTGTTTGGTTTAGAATTTTGGTTCAAATTGTTGTGTTTCCGCAGCTCACACAGGGTTTCCGCAGCTGATCCTGGTTTCCGCAGCCAACCCCGGATTCCGTAGCTTTTTTATTAAATGATATGTTCCAGGTGTCCTCCAGGAAGAAGAGCCACATGGGCAAGTTCGTGGAACCAAGGACATGGTGTGTGTCCTTCCAGCTCACCCAAACCAGTCATCAAAACCCGTGGTCAACAAGGAGGCAACCACGGTCAACAGAAGTCATTGGCGGTGGCACAGCTCTGCGTGTTCTGTTTTAGAGCACATGAAGAACAGGTGGCATCCTCCTTAGCCACGAAGATATTGGGAAACATGAATCCAACAGCGGATTGAATGCCCACAACAACTGTTGCCTAAATCCGAGGACGCAGCAAGACTACGTGTTTTTACACAGCTGCTCGAATAGCTTAGTTTTTGTTAAGTTAGTTTGCTTTCCTCTGTTATAAATAAAGCGGCTTTGAACGCTGGATAGTTAGCTGTTAGCTGCTGATATGTAATTTTGAACTCCCACTGTATTTTCTATTTTAATGCATAATATATGAGAAGATCGTTTTCCATTTGAGCGCGTAATTGACCATTGAACCGGCTGGAGTAGGTAGAGGGCCCCTGTTTATTGAAGGCCTGTATAGTACTCTTTAATTTCCTGCATTTCTTTTTCTTATTTCATGTATAATAGTTGTACAGAATGCCTTTGATTGTTGTGTTTTGATCATGTATAATAGCTATATATAAACTTTAAATTCTGCTTATTTATATTTATGCACTTTTCCATGACTGATCAGTGTGTTATGCAGGTTTCTTAGGCGTGCCTGGGACAGTTTCTTTCTTTTTTTTTCACAACTAATGACACTTGTGATCATCTTGTCTATGTTGCTGACCTTCCTTGTTTTGCAGCCTTTATTTCCTTACTATCATTTCGTTAATTTGCATAGTTGCTTTCTGCTTTTAGACATCAAGTTGTTTATCTATTGATAGTTTCTTCTTCATAATTTAATATCTTCATTGAGGACCAAAATATCACTTAGCACAACTTGGTTTAGTTGTTCAAGAACTCACAATTGCTTGGCTTATTTTTAATTGTCTCTCACATGATATATTCAACTAAAAGACAAGAGGTTAAGAAGAAGTTAGAGTATTTGTGACTAGTCTTTCTTTTATGTAGATTTAGTTTAGTTTCACATTGCTTAGTTTTATTTGACATAGATTTCATCTTCATTTTCTTGGAGCAACATAGATACTGGGCCAATGTCATTAGTCTTTTATTTGATGCCTTTATTTTCCTTTAAGAGTTTATTTCATTTCAGTTGTTGTTCAAGCTTTCTTGTAGAATACTTTTAAGTTATAAAAATCTCATCACAATCTCACACACTTCACTCGCTTTATTTCACTTCCATCACATCACAGTAGGAGAGATATACTTGAAAACAAACTTAAAAAGTTAAAAACGACAAAAGCTTAAGAAATAGTTGCCTAAGTACATATAGTACACCTCACTTCATCAGCTTATGAGCCCCGGGTTGACATTTAAAAGTTGCAATTTAGACATCACTAAATTGACCAAACAACATATATGCCAGAATCCCAGGAATCTAGATCACATACTACATAGATTTGAGTTTCATGCTAATAAAGGTAAGCCATCAATTCAAATATGCCGTCATCCAATGAATCATAAACTACAAATTATTTGAACTTGAGACTGCCATTTCAAATGATATACAAGCATTGAGAAACGACACAAGAAATATTGTAGAACATGGGCAGGGGTATAGTAAGTTGCACATAAGATAAGTATTATAGAACTTTTTAAATTGATATAACTAAACCTAATGGGACATTTGCAGTACAACATAGATTGCAAGAAGCATGAAACCCACAAAGCACTAGAAGATACAAAATAAGAATAAGCCACCCGAACCACATTTCTTCTCACTGTATTTTTTAATTCTTCCTACTGCAGTTTGCAGTTTTTGGTCATGTAACTAGTTTTTCATTTATGTTTAAAGTTTAATGTTGTAATCAGATGTCACACCTTTGTTCAATCATCTAACAATGGATTAGAGAATGAAGAGTGGTGCAACCTGGCAGCTGGAGAAATTCTTTTCAAATAGAAATGCTTTAATGCGTGTATATATATATATATATATAAACTGTATCTCAAAAAATATACTAATATGTTCTAATGGTAAAAAGATGTTTTTAATGTCATCCTTCTGTGCTCATGTGCTCATGTTAGATAAATAGTTAAAATAGATATATGCGAATAAAAATATTATTTTTCATGTATAGTTAGGTGTCAATTTGTCACTAGAGAAAAACAAATGTATTGACCATTAACCATCATTATGATAATTCAAAATTAAATAAATAAAACTATCACTTAGAAACTACTGATACCTACCATAAATTGAACCATATAAAATAGAAACAACTCACCAGTGTTAATGCATTGTATCAAGAGTGCAATGAAGTGATTGGGCTTGGGACTTTAGCACTCATTGGGAGGTTGATAAACTGATTGGGGTCGGGGCTTTAACGCTCACGAGGAGGTTTAAGTTCACACTTGAGGTAAGGGCATCCGCCTGAAAATAATGTATGGTTAAGAAGTTTGTAGCAAAATTTAGATTTTCTAGATTTCTAAAAAAATCTTGGAGTTACGTGAAGAAAAATCCTGGAATTATCTTTAGTAAAAAAAAAATAAATTGAGAAACTTCCTCTCAAGTTGTTTAGGAATTGTTGTAGAGTCTTGGTTCTCCAATTATGAAAAGTAATGTAACTTAGGCAGCAGTCAGATTTGAATTCCTCTTCCAGAATGATCTTTTTGTTTATGAGAATTTGAGTTTCTCTAGATTAAGTTTGTAGTGTTTATAGGATTTGTATCAGAGCGACGTTTATCGTTCCCTTACGCGTATAGAAGTATGTAGTGTTGTTTAAGTGCACATTAGACGCATCAAATGTCATCGATTAATTGTGGAAAGTAGAGCTTGAAGACTGGTTGTTCATGTAGATTTGCAGTTGTGTGCTTTAAACAACGAGTTATGGGGCTAGCCAAGTTTGTGAAGTCTGTTAAATGTAGAATATCGTGAAAGATTTCGTGAATCATTCTCTTGAAGGATTTTGAATAAAATAAATTTTAATTATTATTTTTCTAAATGTGCATGTACTTATTACAAGATGATTTTACATAAATAAGCCTTTAAATTATGGAAAGATTTTAGATTAAATTTTTGAAAAGAAGATAGGTTTTAAAGAGAAGAGTTGAGACCAGAAATTTTTTGGTGAATTCTATTTAGAATGTTTTTTATTATCTAAAATAATGTTGTTTCAAATTTAGAATAAATTAGAGGGAAAATTAGCCATACTCAACCAGTTTTTAAGATATATATTATGGAAAATGTGTTTAAGGTGTATATTATCCAAATTGTTTTCAAATTGAAATTTTTTCATTTGAATTTTCATCGTATCTTTGGTAACTATAGTTGACATTTAATGAAGTACAATAGCATGGTTAGAAAAAGTCTATGTATATCAAAGTTATGGATAATTTAGGTATTTCAACTAACACAAGTGCAAATAAAAGCAAAAGAACTAATAGTTAGAGATACTATTCATGTTGGGATGTAGTTAATCTGTTTGCAAACCAACCTGACGAATATATATGGTGGATGGTAATCTGATTAGTTGGATTGAGAGGTTACATGCCTAGAGTAAAGATAAACAAACACTAGAAGTGGCGCATAAATTCATTTGCGACAAACATTAGTAGCCATTATTTCAAATTTATAGCAAACATTTTTTGATTTCATAACATATGCATTGCCATGGTTGAAAATGTAGCTAGTGTGGGTCTTATAATGTAACTTGTCATGATTAATAAATTGATTATTTTTACTAGCATGCTCTTTTTTATGCTAAGGTTTATTAATTTTTCAAGTATGGGTTTCATGCTCACCTCAAATTATTATTTTATTCAAGCATGTTCTTGATGCTCATTATTATTTGTATGGGAAAAAGTCAAAGACTTATTTATAACCTAGAAAATGAACCTTCAAAAGATGTAATTTGGGTCAATTGACCTCTAGAAGCCAAGTTGGCCTTGCCTAGTTTGAGACACCCATTCAACCCCCCTGTAGAAGTATAAATAAATGCCAATATGCTCTCATCTGGAGACAAGAATAAACATTATCTCATCTTCTATTCTTGTTGTTAGAATCATTTGTGGAATTATTAATGTACCTGATGATGGACTTGTTAATGGAAGGATATTTTTAACGAATGCTTGACTTGACATATTTAAGGTTGAAGTCTTGTCTTGGTCTTGAGTATTGGATATCTCACTTTGATCTGATTCTATAAGCAAAGGATTTCTTGGGTTTCTCCCTTGTGGGGTTTTCATATGGCTTGGAGCCCTTTTGTTGTGTGTTCTTTGTCTCTTGTGATCTTCATGTTTTGTACATTTTTTAACTACTTGATGAAAAATAACATAAATTTAATAAGAATCCAACAAGAATTCATAATTAATTATCAAGTTAAGATAAATCAACCCTAATTTGTAAGCATCCAGATTCCCCAACATGATATCAAAGCTATTATTAAAGGAATCCAACCTGAAGATCACATTCTATTTGCATTTTTCTTGAAGATATTTTACAACATTAATCACTCCCTTGAAGAAGATCATTATCATGTCTTGGATATGAATTCTGCAACATCTAGTCAAGAAGGTTTGAAACTAATATTACTATAAACATATTAATCCAACATATATTCTCTATTTTGAGTATGAGAAACATCTATTTATATGGAAGGCCTAAGCTTATTAACTAAAGTATTGTTATCTGAGATATAGTTCAAGACCAAGTTCTAGAAGTAATATATGCACTTAGTAGCACCCCCTCCCACATTTACCCAATTTTACTGGGTTGTTAGGGTAAACATGAGAAGAATAGACATAATGACTTAACTCGAACTCCTATATCCCATTAAGGAAGCGGGGCAAACCGCAGAAGACAAAATGACAACTCATAACATTCTATAGAGGATACAAGTCACTCAAGGCCAAGTAACCACCCCAGTTGGATAAAACTTGAGATAAAAGCCCTTTTCTCAGACTTGGGTCCTCAACTAAACACACAAAAAGCCATCCATGCCATTGGAAGCCTCCAACCACATGCACAAGCCTGCACCCATGTGGTTGCAACCCAAAATTTCTCAGTTAGGAGCATGTGATCCTGAGACCTAAGCTGAGATTCTAGGTCAACCTCTAAACCACTACTTAGAACATCATGTACCTTTTTAGAATCAATAATGACAAGGTAACAATGCACAAAAATGTGAATGCAAAACTTGACCCAGACTTGCTAGAACATGACAGGCATTATTGCATACAAGTAAGCAACAAGTCATAAATGCATTTCTTATCATATAAGTCTGAGATTTATCTGAGAATGACCGAGGAGGCTCTATGACCTCTCCACATAGCTTCAATAAAACTTATTAGTCCATTCATCCATCAACTGATAATTAGCTAAATAATTTGTGACATGAGCCATAGAAGATACACATCACATAACGGTATATAATGAGAAAATAACCAACATATAAATCATGATAACTCAGCCATAATATCACCACAATATCACCAACACATTTGCAATAAATACACACGAATCACAATATAATAATAGATCTTATTAACATAGGAAATTACTAACCAAGTCAGGGACATCCATGTACCAGTTGACCATAGATTGGGCTGAACCAAATCCTTCTTTCAGCTAATCACCCATGTGCCATATTCCAAGCTTCAATAGGGGATCTCATTGAATAAACCAAACAAAACCAAAATAGGGCTTCCATAGGTGAAACCACCTCAACCCTCAACCAATGATTCAACCTCAAAGTTATACATCACTAACACAAACCAGATCGGTCTCTACCCAACTTTCCCAGGGCTCCAGGAACTAGTAACTCAACCCACAACCTTTGAGGTCTCTAGAGTGTTTGTCCAACCTGACTCCAGGACTAGTAATTCAACCCACCAAGGGCTCCAGAGTGTTTGTCCAACCTAGGCTCCAGGACTAATAACTCAACCCAAGTTGTTCCAAGTCTTAGAGAGTGTTTGTTCCAACCCAAAACCATAAGGAATTACAAGCACCAACCAAAAAACAAACCAATGGAAAATCCCATAATACCATCACTATGTAGGAAATGGAAAGGCTATGCTAGAACCATTGTCAATCTAGGCAATCCTGCATGCCAATGACAGATCATAACTAAAAAACCATATGTTCTATCATGCATCAAGGAAATCATACATGAACGATGTCACATGCAAAGAAATCTCGTTATAGTTGTTGATCCACCTGTTCCTTTTGCTTTCCCGCTTTCGTTTGCCTTCTTTCTTTGATCCAAGTGAGTATTAGAGTGCTCAAAGCATGCTCCAAGTTTGATCCAAGATTTCTCTAAGTGTGCAAGAATGTGGTAGAGAGAGAATAGAAGAGAGCTCCAAACTAAAACTAACAAAAGGTTTTGAACTCATCCTTAGAAGCCTTTTTATTATTGAGCACTCCATTTTCTTCAGTTTTCCTTAATTTTCCTTCAATTTCCTCCTCATGTAAATATGTGACATTTCATCTCTATTTTCTCCTATTTTCCATTATTTTCATAAATAAAATTCCAATTATTACCACTTTGTCTTTGCCAATGCCTTTTCAAATTTCCATAGCCACTTATTAATCACAAGTGATCTACATCACTACATTTTTCCCAACATTCAACTTGGAATATGTGTTTTATGAACTTAGTATTATTTTATTTGCATAGAAAATCAACCAAGGGATGTTATAAAGCCCTCCCCCTTCGAGAACACCGTCCTCGGTGTTCAATGACACTTATAAACAAAAAAAAACATATGTTTCTGATGGAGCTTTATAACACAACTCATTTCATCATTTACATCATATCATATGGCTGAAGACACAACCAACATATCATGAACACCATACCTCTTATTGGAGATTTATAGCATAGCTTGGTGTGGTATTTACATACATATTCATAAATAGACATGACCAAAACACCACATCAAAACATATATCAAAATGCATCCGTTCAACCATTGAATAGAAACATATACATAGATCACATTTGATCAACCATCTCCCATGTAGCTTCATCAGGCCCAAAGTACTTCCACTACACTTTAACTTGCTCAATTTCTCTATTTCGAAGTATGAGCATCTTCACTGGAAAATGCACTAAGGTTCTGACTAGAATTCTTCTTCTGGCTCCACTAATAGTAGACCATTCAATCACATAATCAACATCTTTCACATACTTCTTAAATAGCGGCACATGGAAAACATGATGGACCTTAACTATCAGAGGTTGTGCAAGTCAGTATGCCACTGTTCCAATCCTCTCAATGATCTCAAAAGGCCTACAATATTGAGGTTCCAGCTTCGCACATGATCCAATTTGGAATGAGCTCCTCTTGGGATTGATGCGTAAGTACACATGTTCCCTAACTTGAAACTCTTTAAATACCCTATGATAATCTGCATAACTCTTTTGTCTATCTTGTGCTGCTTTTATATTCTTCTTCATAATGCACATTTCATGTTCCACATTTACCAACAAGTCTAGTTCGATGAGTACCTTGTTCACTAGATCACTCCAATTGATGGGAGTATTAAAACTCTTCCCATAAAGTACCTCAAATAGACTCATCTTCAAAGATTCCTGATACCCATTGTTGTAAGCAAACTCCACTAGTGGAATATACTCCTCCCACCTCCATTATTGATGTATAACATAGATTTTGAACATGTCCTCCAAAATCTTGTTGACCCTCTCTATCTATCCATCTTTCTGTGGATGATAAGTTGTATTGAAGGCCAACTCTGTTCCCAAACCTGCAAATAACTAATTCCAAAACCTGGAAGTGAACTTGGCATCTTTGTCTGACACAATATTCCTAGGAATACCATGTAACCTCATTATCTCCCTGATGAAGTCCTGAGCCACCTCACTAGATGAATTCATAGACTTCACTGGAATGAAATGAGATACCTTAGTCAATTTGTCAACCATAACCATAATAGAATCATGATGTCTAGATATCATAAGCAAACTTGTAATGATGTCCATGGAAATGGACTCCCATTTCCACTATGGAATCAAAATTGGCTGCAAGAGAACCTGGATGCTTGCACTCTTCTTTTAGCTGTTGAAAACCCAAACATCTCACAACAAACTCTTCCACCTCTTTCTTCAATTTCAGTCAATGGTATAACTTATTAACCACTGTCAATGTCTTCTGATATTATGGATGACATAAATATGACTTAACATGAAATTCCCACACGATAAGCTTCTTGAGCTCACCTTCATCTTGGACATAGATCATGTCCCTAAATCTAACCAAACTATCTGTCATGAGATGATAATCCATATCATGTTCACCTATGCCCTATTGTTGTAACCTGTGTCAAAGATGTTAGTACCTTTCATCCTATTGTCCTGCTTGCAAGATATGATCCTGTAAATTTGTCCCATACGAACTCATAGTTTCTATGTAATTTGCTCTAGGAATCAACTAAATAGAAAATTCCACTTCCCTGTGAGGTGGTAACTCTGAGATATCTGCTAGGATTTTGGCTTAGAGGGGTCTTGACCTCGGTTTAGAGTTAGTTGTGTCAAACAAATCCCTACACCACTGGACCTTTCGGCATCAATCCGTGGTGTACAAACTGAAATCTCACCCGAAGCAGTATGGGGGGATGTTGGAACCAAGTTTCCGCACCCAGAGATTAGTGTGATGTCCTTTTGTGACCTAGATTTTCCTTCAGACAGATCGATAAGCCTTTATGGCTTATCACTGTAACTTCCTTTAATCAACCTCTAGACCTCCGCGAAGTTCTACAATTGGCTTTTGCGGACCCTCAACAAGCGAATTAGATACTTACGCACACCATAGATTACTCTTAGACCAGTATTTACTAAGATCTACTTAAGTGGTCGATACGTTTAATAGAAAGCATTATAATCTTCATGTAATCACTTAACATAAATTGTGTTCAAATAATAATATGGATCAAGTAATTTCGTGCATCAATACATCATTACTTCGTAAGGCATTATTTATCACAACGTATAGAGAATTCATATATAACATAAGTAAAGAGATAAAACACATGAATTTTTGCAACAATCTTCTTTATTAATATTCAATTAAGATTACAGAATCAAGACTTCCCTGCGCACTCAGCTGCAGGGGTCCGCGCACTAAGCTGCAGACACTACTCTAGGCCTCTACGCACTCAGGTGCAAAGCCTTTCCTCTTCTAAGACTTCTATCTCGATCTCCCTCCTATCGACCCGTTACATTCCTCATATCTTGCCATGACTTAGACTCTCTAAGACACACCTATTTATAAAGTCCGATCTTCAAAAACTGACTCAAGTTTACATAAAAGAGGGTAAAAACCCTTTTTGACTCTTAACTAGCTACACCATCCACGACCACAATTTGCGAAGACTTTACATCAAAACTTGGGATTTTTCCCCAAAACCTGGGCTTTTGCCCCAATACTAACCCAGGGGACCCCATCCCAATAGGCCCCCAACACAAAGGTCGTGACTCGCCCTCGAGTCACTCGCTAACGTGGTGATCTTGCTGTGAAGATCCCCAAGCTCTATATGTACAACCGCTACTTCAGTCACGCTCTGCTTGATCTTTTGTTGCCTAAGTTGCAAGTTCACCAACTTTTCCCATATGTTGGCCAAGACTAGGTAGGCTTCATCCAACCAAGGCCCCAACTTGGCCTTAAGGATTGCTTCCTTTTTTTGTGCCGCCTCCACTTGTGTAAGGAGCTGCTTAGCCTCCTATAGCTTGGCGAGGTGCTGCGCTATAGCAATGGAGCACATTTTCACCCTTAGTTCATCATATTGTTGTTGTAGCTTGCAGATCTCTGTACTTAATACCTGTAGGGTGGGATCTTCCTACAGGGTCGTTACCACTTCCATGGCCTTCTCAAACAGAGATGTTTTGTCCACAACTGCAACATCCATGGTGGCTATTCCTTCCTTAATAAAAGCTTTGCGTTCCCTAACTTTTAGCGGAGTCAAAGGCATGACTTGACCTCCAGTTCTATGATTTTCATATTCAGTTCAAATTTAACTCTGGCCACCTCTTCCTTAGAAATCACGGATGCCCATAGCAACTTTCCTGATCTTGGCCTCAAGTGGTGCCTCCTCAGGTATGTGCAACTCCGACACTATCTTGCATTCCTCTACGACCGCGACCGTCAATTGGGCTCTGCATCTGGATCGTTTCTTTTGCCTTTAGGGCCTCCATGTTTTTGGTGGACATTTGCTCATTGTTCATTCAATATTCACTTATTAGGTTGAGAGGGTTCTACTCCTGCACTCTTAATTCCGCAGTCACACTTGTCTGCAGCATGAGAAGATATTTGTTCGGGAGCGCTACGAGGTTGAGGCCGATGTTCTTCAGAGTACTCATGATGACCTTGTCATTGGCCGATTCCACACTCAAGGACCCTTTTGGTAGTGTGACTACTCAGAGATCCATTGACCTGACCATCTATGTAGCCTGACTGGTCCTAGGTGCCAGGCTCATCTGTGTGGCACTCACCTATCCTGCGTCCACCTGTATCTTGTTGGTCTGGATCTGTAGTTTGCGCAAAATCTTTCAAATAGTACCTAGTGACTACAGGTGTTGTTGTTCAAATTTCTGCAATAGTTCAGTAGTGGTGTCGTGCACCTTGTCCTCAATCTCGTCGAGATCACTCTTTGTCAATTTAATGGGATCTAGTGGTGGCTTCGTCACTTTTGACTTCTTCCGCGGCCCTGCCTTCTCATATTCCATGTACATCTTCACCCAAAATGGAGTGCTCTATCGTTCATCACTGCCACCACCCTACTCTGACTGCTCTTATTCCTCGGTTTGGGGCGAAGTATATTTACCGCTTCGCTCAGAGTCATGTTGTTCCTA
The DNA here is from genome assembly GCA_000404065.3 of Pinus taeda. Classification (NCBI taxonomy): domain Eukaryota; kingdom Viridiplantae; phylum Streptophyta; class Pinopsida; order Pinales; family Pinaceae; genus Pinus; species Pinus taeda. The sequence goes on from APFE030024103.1 coordinate 14,323, forward strand.
TTGATCTTGCTGCTTTACAAAGCGCTCCTTTTCGAGCCTAACCTTCTCCTTACCCTCCTTCCTTTCATGTGTGGCCAACTTCTGGACCACCTGATTCGTTGCCTCCTTCTTCTTCTTCTACATGGAACTACCCACACCTTTGCTTGTACCTGTGGCCAGATCGAATGGAGAGTGCCAATCTATCGACCAACGCTTAATGACTTCCTGAATGGTATCATCTGTGGAAAGATAGGGTAGATCAAACCACTTCTATTGTAGATCCTTCCACACACTAATATCTATGTGGTGGAAATCTGCCTTGAACTCCACGTACTCTGATAGTTGCTCATACACAGTTAGGGACAACCGTGGGAACTTCTTGATGGCCATGCGAATGCTCACCTCCATAAAAACCCAGGAAATTTTTGTCTCAATGACCTATGTGGGGTCCTTCATGGCACAAAGGGAGGAAAACTGTGCAGCCTCTGGCAATCCTTTCTGCAAGGGAGGACACTAACTGTCCTTCGGCAGCTCCCAAGCAGCTGGCACAATGGAGAGCAGAAATCATGAGTAGTAGAAGGTCTTTCTCTTGTCCTGAGCCTCGCGACAATTCGCAAGGAAATTACTGCACAAATAGCATGACCAGTTAAACTACAGGCCCTTTGTGCATTGTGCAACTAACGAGATCATGGGCACCAAAACCTTGTTCGCGCAACATTTCCTCATGACCTTACCATCCAGTATCTGTGTGGCAATTTTCACCACGGGGTCGGTGATTGATATTATGCAGTACCTGTGCAGCTTTTTGAGTAGCTAAAATTTATTCTTCATATTTTCTACCGAGTCTCTCTCACTTGTCTTTCCACCAAATTCCTTGGATGGACTCAAGCCTGAATGGGGTAGGATCATGATCTGATGGATAAGCATGTCCGTGATGGGGATAGGCACGCTAATCCACAAACACCCGTCATAGACCAGAGTGAGAAGTTGCTTTATACAGATTATATTGGTATTGGAGCGGTGGTAGTGGGGCACCCAGATCAAGTTCAACAACCCCGATTGATTTACTCCATGAATCCACTCAACTCGCTCCAACGCAGTGACACCAGACTCTTTGTAGTACACTCGTTTTATGTAATTCTCCATCACAAGGTGTAGGAACCTTTCATGGTAAGCCAAATCCCAATCCTCCATCTTTAAATGGGGAATCCATGCTAGGTGCGGACCTTCAAAGGTGATTCTCTCAGGTAGTAGGGGTGTATGGGTGAGGAATTTCTCTGCGTCTGGGTCCTTGGTGACCTTCACCTTTCCTTTATGCGGAGGGATATACTCTGACTACTTAGAAATGGGCTCCACACCCTCAACATCTATATCCTCCGCGCCCTCCTCAACCTCTAAATAGACAACCTTCTCAGGCTACTTGTCCTTCTTCTGCACCTGGGTAGCAGAGTTCTTTCTCGGCGACTTGTGCACTGGCATCAACCACTTTTGCTTGTCTATCTTTGGCTTTTGGGTCTCACGCACTAGTGTGGGCTTAGACCTAGCCCGAGATTCCATGCTCAAAACTTCTAGAGCCACTTCTTCGGAGGCAACAGTTCCCCCAGTGCTTGAAGTCTCACCTGGTCCTAGCATAGTGTTGCGAATAGATTGTTGAGTGTTGTTAGGTAGAGCATCAAACATAGAGCTTGCGACTAAATCTATGAAAAATGAAGGATTCATAAGTGACAAATAGCACAACTCAAAAATTCTAAGGGTGTAAATTATTCTCTGCTAGATCGACACACGTAATTTATAGGGGAATTTGAATTCAAATCCAACCATTCCCCCTAAAATCTGTCCATAAATGTTAATTTGGGAGAAGATCTTCAAATATTTCAGCCTTAAATGCCGCCCCCCACTCCTCATAACCGTCTCCTGCTTGTCAACTCATGAACAGTGACCCTAACGATCATTTTTTGTCTGTGTTGTGTGGTATCTCCCTCCATAGTGCAAATCCCTTTGCACAGTTTGTGATACTATGACATCACCCTTTCTTGTGCAACCCCCTATCGCGTAGTTCTACAAACCAAGAAGTGTAGTTTATAGTCCCGTGCTCCCTTGCAGCTTCCTGGAGCACTAAGATTGTGCCGCCATCATGTAGTCATTGAGTCAGATCCCTTGTGTATGGCTTCAACCAGCTTCCATTCACCCTTCCCGAAATGGTTCTCCATTTAACTTTGCGAGCTGAACTGCACCGCTATCTATAATTTATTTTACGACATATGGCCCCAGCAAGCGCATTTGAAAATTTCCTCGAAACTTAGAGAAATTACTATCATATAATAAAACTAAGTCATTTACCTTGAATATGCGTAGTTTGATGTGCCAATCATGCCAAGCTTTTCCACGTTCCTTTTGAACCTACTGATGGAATCCAACGAAAAACCTATCTTCTTTGAGCTCCATTAGCTACGCGAGTTGTTCTTCTAAGGTTCTGCAGTGTGCCATTCCTGTGAAAGCCGCTATGCATAGACTAGGCACGATATATTCCATAGGCATCACAACTTCTATGCCATAAACCAACTGAAAAGGTGTCTGACCTGTTAGTTCTTCGCAAGTAGTCTTGTATGCCCATAATACTACTGGTACGCGCATGTCCCAATCATTTCGTTGCACGTTGAAAATATCCGTCATCACATTCTCTAATATCTAATTGAAAGCCTCAACTGTCACATTGGTCTGAGGATGATATGGTGTACTTTTATGATGGTAAGCCTGGAACTCTTCTGTTAGTGTGCTGATCATTTCATTGAGGAAGTGTGTACTGTGATCACTCAACAATACCTTCGGGAAATCAACCTGGTCAACACATATTCAAACAAAAAATTTGTTGTTGTTGCCCCTGTAAAGTCCTTCACAGGCTACACCTTTGCCCATCTAGTCAGATATTCTATCACGATGATGATATAACGCGCACATGTTTTCTTACTTGGGGGTTGAATCAGTCCTACAAAATCAATTTCCCATTTCTCAAATGGCTGCAATGACAAGTAAGGATTCAGAGGTAGCTCATCCCTTCGTGATGGTCTTCCCGTTCTCTGACACACATTGCATGCCCTACAATATTCTTTAGAATCTTTATGCAGTGTCGGCCACCATAACCTAGCGCGCAAAAACTTTTCAGCTATTGCTTTTCCTGCATAATGTCCTCCCGCAACTCTTCCATGAGCTTCAGCGAGGATACTATTTCATTCAAAATCGGGCACATATGGTCAAAGTATCTCATTTGATCCCATATTATACAAATGTCTAGCAATTACAGAGAAGTCTGTCATGTGCACTACCAACTCTTTTTTCTGCTGACTGGTGTATCCTTCTGGAGCCGTCCCTATAGTCAAGAAGTGGATAATATCCACAAAGTGGTTATCCACTACACGCACCGTGAAGAGTTATGTGTTAGGCATCCCTTCTTCCAAATTAGTAGGCTCTTCCCCTATCTCAATGTGCGATAGATGGTCAATTCGTACATTCAATCTTCCTGGCTTAACAATTACCTCAAAATCACATTCTTGAAATAACAACATCCATCTGCATATTTCCCCCCCAACACAAGTTATTGACTAGATACTTCAATGTAGAATGGTCTGTGTACATCTTGAAATGTCTACCCAATAGATAGCGTCTGAACTTTTCGAGCATGTACAACATAGCTAATCCTTCACACTCTGTTGTTGAGTAATTCTTCTCTTTCTTTGACAATTTTTTGCTTGCAAATGCGATAGGATGATCCATCTCTCCTTCGCTAGCCTGTGTTAGCACTGCTCCTAATGCAATACATGAGGCATTGATGTGCACATGGAATTCCTTCTTCCAATCCAGGAAGACTAGGATCAGCGTGGTGACTATTTTTTCTTTCAATACATCTAGACTACGCTAACATTCTTCATCCCAACAGAATGTATCGGCCTTTTTTAATAGCTTCTCCAGAGGCGTGGTAATCTGAGCATACGCCTTGATGAAATTTCGATAATATCTAGTATGGCCCAGCATTTCACGCAATTGTTTGACACTCCTTGGAGCCTCCAAATTGACTATGACCGTGATCTTAGCAGGGTCCACCATTAGCCCTTTCTTGCACACCACATGACCCAACAAAATCCCAAAAGGGACATAGAATAAGAACTTCTTTAGGTTTAATGCGATCTGATACCTGCAACACATATCCAACATTAAGTGTAGACTGGCTACATGGCACTTTACTAGCCCAAACATTGTCCAATCATCAATATATTCCTCTAAGAATTTGTGAATAAACTCTTTGAACGCCGAATGACTACGCGCAAGAATATCGTTAGTGCATTCTTGAGTCCAAATGGCATCACTGTATACTGGATGCAAAAATGTACCGACACTTGTTCAAAGAAAATTTTGGTAGTGTCTTCTACTATGATACTCTTCTTACAGGTAGTCAAGACAACCATTTTAGAAAATCTATGAATGACCATATTCATTAGCATGTTCAAAGAAGGAAGGCTAGATATATAATCCATGGAGATGGATTCCCAAGGCTGGCTAGGAGTAGGTAGAGTATTGTACAGGCCTAAATTCTTAATGGTTAGCTTGGCGATGACACTTTCAATTTAGGATCTGATATATTTTCCAACATCTTGTTGAAGTTTTGGAGAATAAAACTACTCCTACAGTACTGCCACTATTTTCTCCAAACTAGTGTCTAGTGACTCAACTATAGTTTACCTCCCAAATCAACTTGGTACACTCACTTGAAGGAACAAAAAGGTTCTCTAGGTAGAATAACAGTTCATCCTGGAGGAGGAAGCATGGTACTTGGTTACCACCTATCAATATCTATTATGTGGTGGTGAATTCTAGATCACTTTTGTATAGTTACGACCATCTTATTGGGTGTGTGTTATATTCTTTCCACGACTAGTTTCACGAACAAGGGGGTCACAAGAGGGGTGATAGACCCTCATGTTAGTTGTGCTAGTTGAAACAGGGGGATTCACAAGGGGGCAGTAGCCATCCTACCCCGAGAATGTTTTTTGTAGACCCAATAATAGTTGGACGGACCTATCCATGGTTTTGTGCATGGGTTTTGCACATGGTTTTGGGCATTATGGTTTTCTTCCCATGGTATTTTATAGATTTGGTAAAGGGAAATACGATTATGTTCTAATCCAGGGTTAATGGATTGGGGTTTTATAAATTCTTTGACATGTATATATATGTATTATAACATTAACAGGAAAATAATGAAAAATCAAACTAGTAGTCCCAGTTTTGGGATCCAGGGGAAAATATCTATGTATATTTGTTTTATGTTTTATGTTCTCACCATTGTTTATTTTATGTTTTAAGAATTCATTTGCAGCTAATTTTTGTACAGGGTTATGACCTACATTTTGTTTCAAAGTTGTTTTCGCTTCAAGGGGATGCCTTTGTTGCTGAGGAGTTTTACTCAGGTCTATGGTAGACCAAATTCAATGGGAGATTTGTGGGATCGATTATTGTGGTGAAAGAAGATGGCGAACAATGGAAAGATATAGATCGAGAAATTTAATGGTGAGAGTTTTGAGTTCTGGAATCTCAAGATGGACCATCTATTGGTGGATCGAGAGCAATGGATTGATGTAGATCCTATTTCGGCATGAAAAGGAGTGTCGACAGCTGACTAGGTGAAGTTAGATCAGAAGGCAAAGAGATAAATATGATTTTGTGTCTCACATTCGGTGTTATTGAATGTATTAGGGGAAGCTATGATGAAGGCTTTGTGGGACAAGTTAGAGACTTTGTATAAGTCTCTGGTGAACAAGTTTTTCCTAGGGAAAAATATGTATATTTTGAGGTTGAAGGATGGAGACTAAGTAAAAGAGCATTTGAATGCCTTTAATACTATGATAAGTCTATTGTTATCTATTGATATTAAAATTTTAGATGAAGATAAGTGCATCATTTTTCTATTTTCTCTACCATATTTTTGGCATAGTCTAGTTGTTGCAATAGGTAGCGATACAACTACCTTGAAGTTTAATGAAATAGTCTCATCATTATTGTCAGAGGAGATGAGACTGAAGAATATGGAGATCCAGAATGGACATTCCTTGTTTGTATGAGGATGGTCCCATAACATAAACAAAAATAAGTCCTTGAGTGGGAGATCTAAATCTCTAGGAAATCCTGTAAAGGTGCGCTGGAAATGTGGAAAAGAAGGGCATTACAAAAGAGAAGGTAGATCTAAAGCTCCTCAGAAAGAAAAGGGATCTGATGATGTCCTTCTATAGAGGAAAACTCCACCTTAGATGAAGGTGGGAATGTGTACTTGGCTTCTTCTTCAAGTACACATGTATATCATGAGGTATGGTTTATTGACTTAGGTGCATCCTTTCACTTCACTTCCCATAAGGAGTGGTTATGCGAGTATGAGAAATATGATGGTGGTGATGTCTTATTAGGGGATGAGAAGAAGTTTGGAATCATCGGATGCAGAAAATTGATGTTAAAGTTGCAAGATGGAAGGATTACAAAACTTCTTCATGTTTTGCATACTCTTGTATTGGTCAAAAATTTGATTTTTGTAAGCAAGATGGATGATGTAGGTGTAAAAACAATTATCGATAAGGAGATGGTTCTGGGAGCACTAGTTTTGATGTAGGGAGTTTGTATTGGAACCATGTACAAGCTTCTAGGTAGAATTGTTATTGATGAGTGCAATAGTTTTGTTGTTCCTGAACGTGGAGCAGAAAACCTAGTGGCCTTTGGAGAAAAGACCATGCTATGGCATCAAATGTTTTGACATATAGGAGAGAAGTGCCTGTAAATACTTCATGGTAATGGCTTGGTAGAAGGTATGTCTAATTTCTCTCTATATTTCAATTTTTGTGAACATTTTGTATATGGGAAGCAGAATCAGGTGTGTTTCCCCTCTTTTGCTAAGAGGGTGAAATGGATATTAAAGCTTATGCATAGTGATGTGGTTGGACCTCTTTTGGTTTCATAAATGCATAAGTATATGTATTATGTATAATTTATAGATGACTTCTCAAGGAATACATGGATATATTTCCTCAGGAATAAATTTGAAGTCTTTGAAAGGTTTAAAGAATTTAAGGCTCTGGTGGAAAACCAGACAGAGAATAAGATAAAGTTGTTGAGGACAGATAATGGTGGAGATTTCTCCAAGAAGGAATTTGAAGATTTTTGTAAGAAGTATGGTATAGCATGGTAGAATACTAATCCATAAACACCTCAGAAAATGGATTTGCAGAAAAATGAACAAGACATTGATGGAAAAGGCAAGAAGCATGCTCAATGGTGTCGAGTTAGGACAAGACTTATGGGTAGAGGAGGTGGAGACTACATGTTACCTGGTTAATAGATCACCTTCATTAGCGTTGGAGGATAATACTCCACATGAGGTATGGATTGGTAAGAAAACCTCTCTTTCACATCTGAGGGTATTTGGTTGTGATGCATATGTACATGTTCCAAAGGAGAAAAGAATCAAGTTGGATAGTAAATATGAAAGGTGCATCTTTATTGCATAGAAGCATGGTTTAAAAGGTTATAATATTTGGAACACAGAAACAAGGAAGGTAATGTACAACCGATATGTGGTGTTTAGAGATGTGAAATATGTTATTAAACATGAATTCCTACCAAAGGAAGCTAAGAAGATAGATTTTGAGCTAAAGGAAGAAGAATCAGACTCTATACTAGAACATGAATGAGAAGAGGAAGAGCCACAAACTATAGATTTGAGAACATCAGTTTGAGAGAGAAGGTAACTAGAAAGGTATAGTCCACCTATTTTATGTTCAAATTTTTCTTTATCCATTACTGATAATGGTCCCAGAACCGTACGTGAGGCAGTGGATTAAGAGGATGGAAAACTCTAGAAGGAGGCCATGGTTTATGAAATGGAATATTTAGACAAAAACGAGGCTTGGGATTTGGTGGAGTTGCTGGCTGGAAGGAAACCGATTGACAGAAAATGGGTGTTTAAGAAGAAGATGAATGCAAAAGGAAAAAGGTTATTCCTAGGTGGTAGGAATTGAGTTTGGTGATATTTTTTTCTCCTATTTCCAAGTTAGCTTCTATTTGATTTCTTTTATTTGTTGTTGTTGCTTTTGATTTTGAGGTAGAACAGATGGATGTGAAGACAACATTTCTTCACAGGGATCTGGAAGAAGAGATCTACATGAAGCAACCAAAAGGATTTACAGTGAAGGGTAAGAATGAATTTGTATGAAGTTTAAAAAGGTCTATTTATGGGTTAAAATAGTGACAAAGGATGTGGTATCAAAAATTATATATATACATATATACATATATACATATATACATATATATATTAAAATATAAATATATATGTGTGTGTGTGTGTGTGTGTGTGTGTGTGTGTGTGCTTGGCTTCAAAAGAAGCAACGAGGATCATTGTGTGTACTTTAAATTAATTGGCATCCATGTTATTTAATTGGTCTTGTATGTGGATGATATGTTGTTGATTGAAAATGGAAAAGAAATTATAGATGATTTGAAGACCCAATTGTCCTCTGAATTCGACATGAAGGATCTTTGTGCTGCAAACTATATTTTGGGGGTGGAAATTAGATGAGATCAGGCAAAGAGAATGGTTTGGCTTAACCAAAGGAAGTATGTCTAAACAATACTGTAGAGGTTTAAATGTGGGATAGTAAACCATTGAAGGTTCCTATTCTTGCAGGTGTAAAGTTATATGTTGAATAATGTCCCAAGACAAAAGAAAAGGAAGAGGACATGTCCTATGTTCCATATGAAATTCTAGTCAGTAGCATGATGTATGCAATTACAAGACCATACATTTCACATGCAGTGGGAGTATTGAGCAAGTTTATGTCAAAACCAGGGAAGGAGCACTGAACAATAGTGAAGTGGGTTTGCAAGTATTTGCATGGCACTAGTGATTATGGTCTGTGCTACAAAGGAAGACCAGGATTGGATAGAGTTTTTGACATCCATGGCTTTGTTGATGTAGACTTGGATGGAGATCTAGATTAGATAAGATCTATAAGTGGGTATATTTTTAACCTATTTGGAGGAGTAGTCATTTGGATGAGCAAAAGATAGTTTGTAGTGGCTCTTTCAACTACAGATTCTAAATGCATGGCAGCCACTCATGCAAAAAAGGAAGCATTTTGGTTACATATATTGTGTTCAAGTATGGGGATGGTACAACGAGCTATAAGGATAGAATATGATAGCCAAAGTGAAATTTTATTGGAAAATAAAGACAAAGAACATTGATGTTTAGTATCACTTTGTGAATTATATGGTTGAGGAAAAAAAGGTGTTGCTAGTAAAGTTGGACACTTTGAAGAATCTTACAGGTGCATTGATGAAGTCTATGAGCATTGAGAAATTTTCTTGGTCTAGAGAAACAATGGGCATTATAGAGTTAGACCAATGACTAAGCTCTCATGTGACCCCCTGTTTGGAAAAGAAAAAAACAAGTGGGACAATATTGGGTGTGTGTTATATTCCTTTCATGACTAGTCGCACGCGTGGGGGGGAGGGTCATAGGGGGCATTATTGCCCCCCTATTTGTTGCAACAAGTACAATGGGGGGCAGTAGCCCTCCTGCACAGGGTCTAGGGAAACTCTTTGAAAACTGTTTTTTGCGGAATCCATGGTTTTGTGCATGGGTTTTGCACATGGTTTTGGGCATGATGGTTTTTTCCCATGGTATTTTGTATATCCAATTAAGGGAATTATGGTTATGTTCTAATCCAGGGTTAATGGATTAGGGTTTTATGAATGCTTCAACATGTATATATATGTATTGTAACAATGAAAGAAAAATAATGAAAAATCAAACTGGTAGTCCCGGTTTTGGGATCTAAGGGAAAATCTTTGTGTATATTTGTTTTATGTTTTATGTTCTCACCATTGTTTATTTTATG
>APFE030024110.1:15887-69929 GCA_000404065.3 Pinus taeda
GACCCGCTATACCAAACGGATAAGGAGCTGCCAACCAAGGTCCGGACCGGGTGGGTATCCCCCTTGTTGTCGACCCGATTTTCGGGGCTTCAACACATAGGTAGGGCATGTTGTCTCCCTAGTGTATACTTGTTGGGCCTGTTTACTGTTAGGGTTCGGGTTCAGTTGAGCAGGCATCTGGGGTTGTCTTGGAGGAGCAGGAGGTAATGGTTATGGTTGAGCAGGTGGTGGAAACGGAATGGCGGGAAGAGAGTTGTATTGGGGCCTCCACCCCAGTTGAGGTGCATTCCACTGAGGTTGTGGCTGGACATGTGAGTGAAACGAATGAGCAGTAGGTTGAGTATGGTATTGAGATGGATAAGACCACAGAGGAGGTGCGGACCAGGAAGGATGAGCAGGGGGACCCCAGAAGGTATATGAGCAGATTGGTTGGGGCTATAATAAGCTTGGGATGTACCTTGCATCCCCTGTTGGTAAGGTCTGGGCCCATGCGGCCTCCTTTCGTTGAGGAAGTAGAGCGGTTCAGTGGCTGCCTCAGTCCCTTGGTACATGGCTTTAAGTCCGGGTAAGGTTGGGCATTGGTTTGTGGGGTGGTATTCCTCACAAACGAAACATACCTCTATTGAGTGCAATGGACACTCATTCTTAGGGTGCTTCCTCGTTCATCTGGGACAGAAAATGGCCAAAGCCCTCTCAGCTTCCTCTTTCTTTTGTTGGATTTGAAAAGTATCCAATTGCATGGCAATGGTCTATCTCATCTCACTTTTGAGGTCTTCCATCTGATTAGCAAATTCATGCTTGGAGAAGGTGGTACTAGCTGAAAGTGGATTCCCCCTACCTCTTTTCCAGGCTACCCTAGAATGGTTTCTAAAAACAGTCTTTATGTCCTCATAAGGTAGTTGGTAGATGTCTCCTCCAGCTAGAAAATGGAGGGTATCTATAAGGTCTTCAGGGACTCCTCGGAGTAGAACCAGCTTTAGAGATTCAGGGTCAAGTGTGCACCTGGCCCATTTAGAACTAAGTTGGAACCTTTCCTCGTAGTCTTCTAAAGACTCATCACTTCCCATGGTCATCCGAAAGATCTCTCCCTTTGTTTCCTTTGACCTATAGTAGTCCCAGTATTTATTGTTAAAGGCTTGCTGCATCTGAGCCCAAGTTATGATATTGTTTCCAGGTAACCCCATGAACCAGCGTAGTGCTGCATCCATGAGGGTAGAAGAAAATATTTTCAAAATTTTCTCGTCCTCGGCATAGTCATAAGTTCGAAAAAGGACAACAAACTCAAATAGGAAGGTATCAGGGTCTTCAGTGGTCAATCCATGGAAGTGAGGTAAGACTGAGGGACTTGTGTTTTTCATTTTCATTTCCCCATTGGTCTCTCAGATGGGAAAGGCACCTTTTATTCTCTTGTCATCGCCTATACCATTTCTGTGTTCGGCCATGGTTTCAAGCGGAATGTTCTTTCGCTCTTCTTCTATTATAGGATCTTCATATATCTCTGGAGGTTCACCTATAGGTTCTTCTGGATCACTGCCAACAAAGAAGAGAGAAGGGTGACTCAGTGATGTGGTGGGGGTGTTGGGTAAGAATTTTCCAGTATAGTCTCTATTCCTACGAGGCATTAAATGAAATATTTTTGGTTGCTTTTGTTTTTTTCTGCTCGTACCTGCAAAACTGAAATAGATCGAACTACAAGTAACTAAAATCTATCTTGCTGAAATGAAAACATGGAATTGAAATGAAAGCAGGAAAGGACTAATCTATTTTTTTGAAATGAAATTGCAAAAAAAAAATGCTAAGCTACGCTTGCAGAATTGAAATGCTAATCTATGCTTGCAGAATTGAAATTGCGAAATTGAAATGCTAATCTACGCTTGCAGAATTGAAATGCTAGTCTAGGAAAGTAGGAAATGTCTAATCTACTCTTGCAGAAATGAAATTGCAGAATGGAAATGAAATAAACTACTTAGCAGAAGGTTGTAGTAGAAAATAGGATCTTCATATATCTCTGAAGGTTCACCTATAGGTTCTTCTGGATCACTGCCAACAAAGAAGAGAGAAGGGTGACTCAGTGATGTGGTGGGGGTGATGGGTAAGAATTTTCCGGTATTGTCTCTATTCCTACGAGGCATTAAATGAAATATTTTTGGTTGCTTTTGATTTTTTCTGCTCGTACCTGCAAAACTGAAATAGATCGAACTACAAGTAACTAAAACATATCTTGCTGAAATGAAAACGTGGAATTGAAATGAAAGCAGGAAATGACTAATCTATTTTGTTGAAATGAAATTGCAAAAATAAAATGCTAAGCTACGCTTGCAGAATTGAAATTGCGGAATTGAATGCTAATCTACGTTTGCATAATTGAAATTGCGAAATTGAAATGCTAATCTACGCTTGCAGAATTGAAATGCTAGTCTAGGAAAGTAGGAAATGTCTAATCTACTCTTTCGGAAATGAAATAAACTACTTAGCAGAAGGTTGTAGTAGAAAATAGAAGAAAAGCAGCAATCACAAATACTCTGACGCTTCCCCAGCAACGGCGCCAAAAAGATGGTGGGCTTCAGTATTGCAGCAATAATACTGCAACTCCTGGGACTCCCTTCTTTACTTTTATCAACCCGGTAGTTCGTAACAAACTTGGAAGCGACGGTGCTGTATGCACAAGTACTAGCTCTTGCCGCGACTGTCACTTGGTCAGCTGGCACAAGTCCGCTAGGAGCTTAAGAAAATTCTATGAGCTCTTAGAAGAAGCTTTGTAACTGATGGATGAAAGCTATCTCAAAGGAGGCTAATCTACTTGCAGAAAGAAACTGAAAATCTGAAAGGAAATGCAAAACCTAACAAACCCTAATTTTACCAACTAGCCCTACTAATGCAAGAAAGAGGATGAGAGCTACTGAAAGAGATGCCATTGACTTCTAGGAAGGTAAAATGCATGTGCCTAAGCTACTTCTGTAGTAAAATCTGAAGAAAACATCTTTTTGTGTTTTTGAATAAGTTGTCAGAATTATCATGCATGTGCTTTCACTGTTTTTGACTATGCAGAGGTGGATTGGCAAGAGGAAATGCTTGCAGGAGGTTGGGAAGGTTCGAAGAAGGCCTAAGGGGTCCCTAGCACCCTTCCAGAGAGTTTCACAGAGTTTGGCTATCAAGAAACTGCTTTCATGAGCTTCTACAGGAAGTCTGCAGGGGTTCTACAGGATGTCCTGGAATTTCTACAGGATGATCTGTAATTTCTATAGGATGTTCAGAAAGGGGATTTTGGAGGGTTGATGGAGGAAGAAAGGTGAAGAAGTGGGTATGGATGTGAGATAAGGGTGTGAGGAGGTCCAAGACCTTGTGGATGGAGCTGAGGAGTGGTGAGGATGGTTGGATTTGTTCAAGGAGGAGTGGAGCAATGTTGCACAAAAATATGGGAATTAGGGAAAAGCGAGTGAATGTGGCGAACGTAAGGAAAGAATACAGGTTAGAGGATGGAGCAGGTGGGATTGATGGAGTACGGGTAGATAGAGAAGTATTACAGGTGCTCTGTAAGTTATTTTTCAAACTGAACAAACAAAGACTCGGAAAATCAAGGACCTAGTTACTTTAACCTAATTTGACCTAGATAACAGCAAAGAAAATGAACATAAGTTTATTTGCAACGAAATCATGTGAAATAACTATGCAACTAAGCAATCATGAACCTAAGCATGTAACCACAACTAGTATCAACTTCTGCAAATGAGAATCTAACACTAATAATTGCATGATGGAGCAAAGACAGTGTTTTTGGTGGCAACAAGGTCACCTTGGTCCTAGCTCATGGTCCCATTGAGGGAGAGGTGAGATCAGAGGTGCTTGATAGCCTTTTTATGAAGATATTCTTTGTTATTAACCTATCAAATCAATCTGAACATGAAAATCCTTTTTAATCATCAACAATGACCTCGGTAACCAACAAGATCTTAATCTACTTAACATAAATTATTTTGCAAAGACATAAAAAGCAAATAACAGTACACAAAGGAACCTTGGCACTTGGGTTGGGCCAAACCCCAAGATCTATAGGCTCCTAAGAAAAACTCAGAACTAATGCCAAATAAATTTGCTTTCCATTACTCAAAAATAACCATGTCACAAAGAAAGTTGTACAGCAGCAGCTACAAAGTGAGCTGAGAAAATAACAACAATATAGTGCAAAATATAATAGTTCCAAAAATTAACCTACGAAGGCTGGAAGCCTTCCTATTTATGCACTACGAGGGTCTCCAATAGCCCTCCTTAACTCAAGGGGCTCGGCTGCTCAAACTGCTAGTGATCAGCCACTTTACACAAGACTGCTCGGCTGCCCTTGGAAATCCTTTTCGGTGGCCTGCTGAACTCCGAGCTGAGGGTGGAGATTTCGAGGAAGGGGCCATTTAATGCATGGGACACCCTTCCTACGAATCCTCAACCTTGTTCCTTCATGCTTGGCTGCCATCTGGCTCATAATTGCTTGGCCTTGGTCCAAAATTTGTCCAAAAATCTACATTAACCACGTGTTAGCCTTCTTGGTCAAGTGACTATCCTCATTTGTTCAACTAACATAAATATACTCAAAAAACATGCATAAACTATGAAAAATGGTGGATTGACGAAGAACAATTAGGCAAAATGAGCCCAATAAGTTACCCAATTTCGGGGCTCATCAGTATATTTGGATGACATGTTCATTTTCAGAAAATTTCATTATGAACATGTCATGTATGAGGAAAAAATACTTGATGTCATATGTCAAGAACATTTGATTATGAATATTTCAAAGTATATGTTGGATAAAACTTCTTTCATATTCTTGATCCGTGGAATTGGTTCTTCCAAGCATGTTCAGGTTCCCAAAGGATTTTTTGCAGTCTACGTGGGACGTGGAGAAGGTGAGATGAAGTTAGAACTCTCCAAGATTGAAGCCGTAACAGTCTGTGGTGGTATTGACTCCATTCCTGTAGACACAAGTGAAGGAATTATGCATCCCCTTGAAGCCGTAGATGCCTTTTCTCTGCTCGCAATTTCCGCAGGCAGGCTCAAGATAGTCTTTTGGGTAAGAGGTTTTTTGGGAACAACCCAATGTTGGAGGAGAGATTTTGTGAATTTTTCTTCTATTGTAGTTCATTTTCATTTGTTGGAATTTGTGCAAAAGGTCTTCTAGTGGGGAGGAAAAAAATGAGAGGCATTTTATGTTTTAAAACAAAATACTAATACAGTTCCAATACTTGCTTTTCCAGACTTGAGACCGTCATTTAAGTTTTAGGTTCTTGTATGTGACTATGCCATGGGCACAATATTTTTGCAATGTGGTAAGCCAATTTCTTTTCATTCATAAATTTTCAATGATAAAGTGTTTAAGTTGCATCGACAAAGGCACTTCAATTGGATGGGTTTTCTTCTATTCCTCTCGGTCAAAATGTATAAGAAAGGTATAAGCGACAAGTTTGTTGATGTAATTTCTAGGCCTATAGTTTGTATAACTATTTTCCGCAAGCATCATTTTCTTTTACATGAAAGTTATGTTCAGAAAAATACATACTTTCAAGATGTATATTCAAGCTTGAGTTAAAGGAATCAAGTGGAGGAATTTGTTTACCGTTTGCATCATAATGTATTGTATCATCTTGGTAAGAAGGATGTTGCTACTGATAGCAACATGGAAAAGGCCAAAGAGTTCATTGAACGACTCCAAATGGTACATCAAATAGTGCAAGAAAAAATTGAAAAGGTTAAAAGCAAGTACATAGAAAAGCACGACAAGAATCGTGGAGATCACAAGTTTCAATTCAGTGATCAATGGATTGAGATTGGAAAGGTGAGGGAATTGTACCCTCACCTGCTGGTCAATTGAAAGTGATCTTTTGGGGTCCAAAAGACTTCTAGTGGCGAGGAGTGATTAGGTGCTCAAAATTAGGCTAAAAAATCGAAGTGTTAGAATCTTGATAAACTTAGCTTCAGATCGAAGAGATCGTCATTCTGATTCCAACTATGTGAATGGCACTCAAATCTGAGCTCATATGTAGAAGTTAGATCAAGTCAAATTTTAGGTTTGACTTGGACACATGGCAGAATTGGATGATGTGGCAAGGCCCTTCAATGAATGAGGAGGCGTCAAGTGGCAATCCACCAGTGGCTCCCACATGTCGCAAATTGCAATCAAAGGCGGGTCAGTGTTAAAAATCGGCCCCAGAAGAACCAAGGTGCAATGTGATAAGGCAGGTGAGAAGGCTTTCAAGAATCGGCCAGAGGCGCGATGCAATGGATCTCAATCGCACATCGGTGAAGGGAAGGCATTACGGAAAATTGGCCCTAGCATACCCAGATTTGTGATGCGATGGATCACTGAACGCAATCGCACATCGTAGGAAAGCAGAGTCCCGCATTATGATTACCTGTCGATTCACCGCCGAACTACGATTTGCGATAAGTTCCTGGATGCGAGATGTTTATTGGTTCTAGTTTATAGTGTCGTCAGGTCCGCCACATCGCAATCACACAATCGCTCGCCTCATGCACAAACCTTAAGCCCGTCGATCCTTGCCGATTGCGATTTGCGATGAATAGTCGGCCAATAGAATATGGCTCGCCGCACAGCAAAATTTTCGCCCAATCAGTGCATTTTTAGGGTTAATTTGTAGGACCATGCCGAAAATAGGGAAATTTGTGGAGCGAATAATGGGAAAACAAGGGGAAGTCATAACTTCTTCAATTTTTCACCAAATTGAATGCAAAAATAGGCGAGATAGCCATTTTTTAGTATTTTGGACTGATGGGAGTAGGTTTCAGAAGCATTTGAGCATTGTAAAGACAAATTTTTACACTTTTGAGCATAATAGAGAGGCCCAAGCCATTGGAAGCTGGACCAAGGAGACATAGCCCAGAAGGGGTGAAATCCTTTATCATGTGCTTGTTGTAATGTGTTTTTGATGATGTTATGTATATGTTTATGTTGTTGTTCAATTTCTGATTTATGTTAAATTGCTCATAAAATTAACACAAAAACTCTTCATTTAACTTGCAAAAATTGATCAATCCTTAAGAAAAATTAAAGCATTATTTATAATCTGAGGAAGATATTAGCACTACAAACTAATATTCTAAATCAGATCAAGTGGTTACCTTTAGTTGAATGGTGGTATAACACTTCCTTCCATGCTGCAACAAAAATGACACCATTTATGGCACTTTATGGATATAATACACCGTCTATCACATCATCTTTAAGAGAACATTCTAAGATTCAAGCAATGGAAGATCACATCGAGCATCAATAACAAGTTCTGCAACTCTTAAAGGATAACCTCACTCTGGCGCAAAATCAAATGAAACAACATGCATAACAACATCACGGTGAAATAAGTTTTGATGTAGATGACAGGGTATTTTTACGGCTACAACCATAAAAAAAAATGTACCTCAAGCAAGCTAAGAAGGATAATAAATTATCACCCAAGTGCTATGGTCCTTACAAGGTGTTACAAAATATTGGTACTATGCCATACAAACTGGAGTTGTGTGCATCTTCCCGAGTACACCCAGTTTTCCATGTTTCATGCTTAAAGAAGGTTACCAATGACAAGCTCCCAGTTCAAACAATGTTGCTAGAACTTGAAGAAGAAGGGAAAATCATATTTGAGCCTGAAGCAGTCACGAAAGCAAGAACATGATAGCTACAAAATCGATTAATTTCATAGTATCTCATTAAGTGGAAGAACATACCTGCTGAAGATTCCACATGGGAGGATGAGAATTTTATACAAAAGCATCTAGAACTACTCAAGCATTAAGGAAAATACTTTTAAGGAGAGGGGCATGTTAGGTCCCTATAATAGTAGTGTATCCCCCTTATTGTTATTGTTAGTGTAGCCCCCTATTGTTATTATTGACCCATGTATCCCCCATGTTGTTATTGTTGTGTCTCATAGAATCCCACTATTGTTATTGTTGTGCCCTTACATCATTATTGTTATGTAGGCTCTGATTATATTGTGACCCCTTAGACTCCTATATATTCCAAGGAGGTCTTATCATTTGTATCATCCAAGAATTGTTCATTTATGTAATGTAAAGGAGGTTCCCCGCTTGAAGAGGATAATTCTTAAGTCGTTGATCTATCTTTTCTTATGTTTTGTGAGTTGGTTGCATAACACTCTAATATGTATTTCTTACAATACTATAGGTTTGACAAAAGGATGATGTGCCAAGTGAAAGTTCTTAATTTGGTCTCTTCCCAAGATTGAACTTGTATTGTGTGCTACATGTCCAAATTTTTAAATATGGTTATGATAGTTTTATTAGATGTACCTTAGTATGACTCATTGGATCCATGAAAATTTTAGAATATGAAACTTCACGAAGAGAATTTTGCAATGAATGAAACCCAAGATGCTTCTGCTAACATTCTTAACATGATTATGCATAGAAAACTTTGTAAATTTGTGACCCATTTCCTTCTATAACACAACTTTCCCAACTATGTTCCTCACCCCAATAGAGTTGCATGATAAAGTTGGGATGACAATGCAATAACAAGTTTGAATCCATTATTGGGGCAGGTTTAGCCATACATGACCATAGGAGTTAATTCCATTGTTCACACAGTCTTAATACCCATAAGAACCTAAATGGGAAACTTTGCTAAAATCATAAAGAACATATCTTCCAAAAAAAATTGTTAGATATTTGCTTCCATATCTCACAAGACCAAGCTAAATCACTTTTGATTTCTAAAGGCCAATTAAAATCAACAAGTCTTACACCCTTTTACAAATATATATGTTCAGTCACTAAAAATTAAAAGTATACCCACCATATTTCTAAAATTATCTTGTATTACGTAAGTTCACTAATTCTTTCTATCATCAATTCCATTTTTAAATTAACATCACTTATATCATAATAATTCCCTTTCTAAAAGCCCCAAGGGTTAGCTCAATTGGTCAAAAACAATGCCTCGCCATCGAGAGGTAACATGGTCCATTCTCCCCAAAGCCCTTGGGGTCAGGTCTTGCAGTAGGCCAAGGGGCATCAGCCCAAATTTTTTTGTGGATGTAGCGCCACCCATTGACCAGGGTGTCCGTGAACCACTCTCTCTCTTTAAAAAAAATATATATATATATATATAATATATATATATATATATATTATTATATATTATATATACTATATATGATCACTTTCTACAAATTACATAATTGCCTGTGCTCTAAGAATTTCCAATTGTCTCACAATGTATCATGTGTTAAGAATTTCATTTCTAAATTATATTTGTGACTTTCTCTTTCTAAATTGCATCACTCATCCTATAATTTTCCTTTCCAAATATATCCATTTATTGTAACTTTATTCTAAATTAAAATCACATATTATAATATTTCCTTTCAATTACGATCACTCGTGTTATAATAGTTTTCTTTCTAAATTAGTATTATCTCTCATTAAAATAATTTTCTATTTTTAATTAAATTAATTTTTGATATGTTTAATTTGTGTTGAGGGCTCATCGAGTTCTTCTCACTCTTCATTAGTCCTAGTCAAAGGTTTCCTCCTCGTGCCATCTAACAACTTATGTAACCCTTGTTGTACTAACAAATATCACATTTTTAGTTTCCTTACTTCAACCTTATTTTTTGACAATAAAATTTTCGACCTTGAATTTGATATTCATCACTTTTGCCATAATACACACGCTCTCCCTCCAAATTGTGTTTTTTTTAATTGTGTCAACTCAAAAACTTCATTCAAAAACCTATTTTAGACTCAGTTTCTTTGAAATACATACATATATATTTGTGTTTGTGTGTATAAAATTAGAGTTTGTTGTCTTCTCCATTTTTTAAATAAAATCCATAAAATTAAAAAATTAAGTGTACCTGTTGTTTCTATCTATGCATGTAGCATCTCAACCTAACCCAACTTCCACCACAATATGTCAATTATGGTTTTTTTCTTCAGAAAGACTTGGCTTGATTTCCAACACCTGTTTCACCTCCTTAAAATAATGTAGCTCGACCCTCTCTTGTTTATACCACTCAGAATCCATTCGGCTTGACTAGTTAGTCAACACCTTTCCATGGACGGGTTTACATTTTATTAAAATAAAAAATCAATAGTGGATAAGATTTGGGCTCTTTATCTCCTTCTTTGTCAAACATAGGTTTGCATGCTCATCCATGAGTCTACGCGAACTATTGAGCCTTATATAAGCCCCATGTTAACACAAAACCCCTTATTAAGCCCTAGATATTAAGTTATTACATTTCTATTGTTATAGTGTTATGTAGGCAAGAACCCCTCATGTTCCCATTTTATTATAATTGTATCCTTTGTCTCCTATATATATACTAAGGAGGCCTAGTCATAACATCATAACATATTATCTTGTTCATTATATTTGTTATATAAGGATGTTTCCCCCTCGAAGTGGGCTATAATTATCGGTTTCGTATCATTGTTAAGGCACAATATTCATAACATTCGATATCAAAGCTCTTGATTCCAGGGTCTTGTTTCTTCATACAGGTCAATTCAACATTTTGTATGTAATTTATTTTGTGAGGCTTCAGATATTGAAACTTGGATCATGTTGAGGTGAAATTGTTATGAACTTCAGATTTGAGTCCCAAATTTTCGTTCGCTATATTTTCAAAGATATGCTCCAAGGAAGTTAGGATTTTTGTATGCTCCATAATTCAATATTAAACAAGTCAGTTTGACATTTGTGTTATAAATTTCTTTATATAATTATTCATAAAGTGAAACTTTTTCCATATTAAGAATACATCTTGGCAAATATCTGGTTCCATTTTCAGGATTTGGTTCACTATACTCTAGTAGTTTAGCCTATGGAAGTTAGGGTTTGTGAACAGTGATGAAATAAATTTTAAACATGTTAGCTTGGTATTTTTGCTATATCTTCTTGTTTGGAAATTTTTAGAATATTAAATATTTAAAAAAATCAGGATACATATAGAAGTACCTCTGTAGAGCCTCCAAAATGTATTCAAAATATCATCCACTTTCACCTTTATCATCACCATTTCACTCACATGTCGCAACTCCATGACTATATAACCTTTCATTCGCCTCCACTTTCATAATTATATGGGTTCCATTTGTGTTTTCCAAAAGCTAATGATTTCTAGTATTTTAAGTGAATTTATGGTTAAAACTTAGAAAAATAACATATACTTGCTAATACTTAAAAGTGGCTTGAGTTTCATGACATGTGTAAGTCATTTGGAAGCTTCCAAGGCACCCTTATGTGACCTCCAATGCTCAAATTCGAATTCCCTTCAAGATATGGAAGGAGATTTGGATAAAGGTCAAAGAGGATATGTGTCTCATCATTACCTATTTGAGTTGTAACTCTATGAGATTGTGTGTCTCATCATTACCTATTTGAATTGTAACTCTATGAGATTTTCTACGGATCTATGGAGAGAATAGTGGACCTCCATTAATGAGGTAGCTTCTTATGTTTTTGTCAAAATAGGAAAGCTTACTCCTTTCAAAGGCATGTGTAAAGTTGGAGATACTAAGGTGGAAAGTTAAGATTACTCATGTTTTGAATGGAATTTAGATTTAGCACCATGCTCATGAGTGATTTTCACCTTGATTGGTAATGCTTGCATTGGGAGCCTCTCAACTTGCCATCTCGCATACTTTTGGATTGGCCACCTACAATGTGTGAGATTTATTGTTTTCATAGATTAAGCTTTATTACTTTCATATTTTTTCCTATGTGAGTAGTTAAGAGTGATTGTTTTTATTTGCTTTGATATCTTTTCCTGTGTGAGAGGTTAAGAATGATTGTTTTTATTGCTTTCATTGAGTAAACATTCACTAACACTTTATGTGTTTTTTGAAAGCAACACATAAATGTCACGTAGAGATCCTAGTGATTATTTTTTCTTTCATTTCATGTCATGTGGTTTTGATTATTCATTTCATAGGATCTTGATTTGATAATGCACACATGATCCCTTAGAGTAGATTTCATTTCATGCAATTTCAATTCCTGCAAGTGTGATAGATTAAGATTTCAATTCTTGCAAATGTGAAAGCCTAAGATTTCAATTCCACGCTTTGTACTATAATTGTACTATAATTTCTTTTGAATTGATTGTTGAATTAGAATAGATGAATTCAGTTTGTCGTTATTTAGTTTCGTAGTTAGATTGATCTAAATTGGAAGTTAATTTCTAGCATATATAGTGCACACATGCTTCACAAGTTTTATGAAACCCCCAAGTTGACAATTAAATGATAGGTAATTAATTGGCCTCAACAACCTCAGGTGCAAGATATAGAATTATATTTCAAGAATTGGACACGTGGCACACTATACAACTTTGCTCGTGGGGAGAGGCAAAATAAATCAACTAGTTTTAGGAAAGTTACTATAACTTTCAATTGGCACTACTATAGGCCATTTTTTCATATTTGGTTAATAGGCTTGCAAGCTAGATCAATCATCATCCATGAACACATTGTCATCATCCCTACACAAATCCCTAAGCATGGATCTCCCAAATCCCTGAGTTTAGGAGCTTAACTACCTCATTTCAATGCTTTTAAGGCCCATCACACCCTAGCCCTTTAGGGACCTGCATTCAGCAACGGGTTTCTCCCTTTTGCACCTGTTTCAATCAGTAGTAGGTTGTCCCTTACTGGGGTTGTGTTGATTCTAGAAAGTCAGGAAAATGAAACAGAATCTCAAAGCTTCCTCTTCTAGAGGTTGTTTAGCCATTTTCCTTGGATAAGAACTTTGAATCCTATTTGATCCTACCTTGGATATTTCACCTCTTATCTCTTGAGCTCATCTTCCCCTCTTAAGTGAATCTCAAGCCTAGGTTGGTAAATGGATAATAATTCCTAAAATACCTCCCTCTCCTATAAAGTTACTGCCATCTTAAACATTAGGGTTGCCTTTTAGAGAATAATCATGCCCTTATGTTGTTGCCTTAAATCTAAGAGAGTCATCATTTTCATGCATTAGGGTGACATAGAGTGTGCTTTCTAACAAGGAAGGACAAGTCAACTTGGGGATATCTCTACAAGATCAACTTCTTTATTTGGTTGTAATCTCTCTCTATTTTTATTAATACAAGGAGTACATTGTTCTTCCTATATGTGTTATGTTATGTTTACATTCATGTGTTTCGATGCCTGGTTGATCCATTGAATAAAGTAATTAGATTATGTTGCATAGATGTCATAGATATTTGGCTTGTGTTGATTATATGTGCAAGTTCTAATTATAGAAATCAGAGATGTTTTTGGAGCTTACAAGTTGAGAGGAGAGTAAATCTTGTGACAATTCCAAGTAAGCCTATTTCCATTCTTCAATTTCTCTAAGGGAAACTTTATATTCTTTGCTTTCTATTGTTCTAGACCAATCCATTAGGTCTAGGGAAGATACTTATATTCGCAGTCATAAATTTTGCATAACAAATTGGCGACTCCACTAGGGATTGTTTCATTCCCTCAGTGGTTTCCTTGTACCTAGTACTTATTCCACCTCTAAAATAGACTTTGATTGCCTCACTCAGTCTGAATTGACCCTAGGAAGACTTTTCACTGAGCTTGGTTTTATTTTTGTGTCAGAAACTGGCCTAAACTTGATCAACACTCCCCATGGTTTGGAGACAGAGCGTTGCAGCACTCCCCAGCCTTCTCTACACATGCGCTGAAGAGCACTGGTGCCCTTTCATCGCATATGTTAGCCCTATTTGATGCAAAAAATTGCCTTTTGTGCTTTTTTCTCTGATTAGCTTGGTTGCAGCTGGTCCTCCTTGTGTCCCTGAGTGTTACTTAGTCTCTCAAAAGCCTTCATCTTGTTTTTTTTGTTTTTTTGAGTGCATTTGATAATAATTTGTTTGAATTTTGCTTTGTTCTTGTTAATTAGGTCATTAGAAAACTAATTGCTTGATCATTGAGGGCTTGAAGGAATTGGTGTTCCATTCATCATTTTGAATAGTTTATTTTATCAATGATTAGGCAAGAATCTTAGTTTTCATTTCATTTGAAAACTAAGTGGATTGAAAAGAAAAATCTCTTTGCATTGCATGTATGGTTTTGTGTGTGAATTGGAATTGGAATAGCTGCATTAGGGGAATTGCACTTGATAAATTTTGTTTTTTTCATCTTGTATGTTGCATATTCTATGTTCTCTTCCTTCCCATACATAGATTTTCATTTAAGGAAAAGTTTTATTTCATCATGCTAGATTGCATTCTTTTAGATATTCATGTGAAATTCGTGATGAGCCTTGAAAATTGAAACTTAATTCAAGATCAACTTTAAAATTTAATCAATCAACCTAAAGAGCATTTGCAACATTAACACAAACATATAGAGGTATAGGCTAGAGATTTGTTCTTGCATCTATAAACATAGGAGCTGTCATTTTTTTCCAGCATTACATCCCGGGGGTGAAATCTCGTTCCATGTACTTAAGTGTATCAAACCATTCTCCACGTACTTTTGGGTATATTAGATGGAACTCCATGAATGAAAAGTATATAGGAACGCTCTCATCGTACAGTTAGGAATTAGAAAACACTAACATAGACTGCACTTCTACAGACCATCGAGTATATTTTGGAAGTCCACCATAGGTTGTTATCCTCACCATAGGTAACCGAGTTGGCTGCCTTGTATACTGTGATACATCAAACACAACATTTGGGGAGATTGCTTGCCCATACGTAAATCCTTGATTATCCAAGGTTGTATATTGCAATTCATGGTTACTTTGTAAACCCTTTACCCTTTTTGATTTATCTTTTATTGTTAATGTTTAAAATTTATTAAGCCATCAAGGAAGAACAAGATCCCCCACTCCATTGTTTACGTAGAACGCAAAATAAGCCTTCACTTCCACTTGAGGCAACTCTTGGCCACCTTCAGAAGAACAAGAAGACACAAACTACCGAATCTGGTACTTCGGGAGCTACTCCTTCTGGTCCTCCATCTGAGGTAGATCCACCAGAATCATCTTTCCTTGTGAGTACTGAGCCCAATATTACTTCTACTTTTGCTGGTGAATCTGACGTAATCGAAATAGAACCGCCTAAGATCTCATTATATAAGGTTAGTAAACCTGATTATATTGAATCAGAAATAGTAGAACTGGAGGTTTTACAACTTGAGGCACCTCAGTCACTTATACCTGTTACTTCAGGACCTTCTTCTTCTCTTCCTTTGTCTCAGGCTCAACCACAATCCATTTATCTTGGACCTGACGGTGAACCACTTGCACCTGGTCTTGTGAGTATCGAAGAGATTTCATAGGAATAACCTCAACCCTCTTCTCCTATTCATTTGAGAGGGCTTCATATTTATCAAATGTATCCTCTTCCTCCTCCTCACACTCCATCCCAAGCTCCTTTGTCTGGTTCATTTCCTTTCAAGTCACCTTTGATTTTTCTCGTGATAATCTTATTTGTGACAGTTAACCATGATTGAATCCGTTATGGTATCCCAACCTGTATCTACCACTATGGATGAGACAACGCATGTTTCAACCTCATCCGTGTTTGTAACATTGCAAGAGACACATTTGTATGGTGGCTCATCCTTCCTGCCTGATTACCAACCATTATCTGGTACCTTTTCCGACGTAGCATCCAGTCCATGGGCCTCTCCCATGTCATCATCTTCTAGAATTCCATCTGGTACTTCTTTAATGAGTGTTACACAATCTACTCCTTCTCATCCACCTACACCTATAATTGAGAAATAAACTGGCCCTTATGTTATTGGGTATGGTCACCTACAACAACCTCATCCACCTCCTGTTGGGAACCCTCCTCTTGGGGGACAATTTCCTTCATCATCCCCTCCTCTTTTGGCAGGGGGAAACCTATTTTTGGTATACTACAAGTTGGTGCTCAACCTTATTTGAGTCTTCCATATCCGGGAATGGTTGTTAATGTTTGAAAACCTACATTTCCCATACAACTTGGTTTGGTTGTGGATCCATATTTAATTTCTCAACCCGTTCCATCTGCATCTAAAATTCCTATTTATCAATCTATATCCTAACTTGTTCAAGCTCAAGAAATATGAGTCAACTTTTGCAGGCTACTCATTCGGCTCAATTTATTCATCCAATATCTGGTGCCCTTCAGGCCCCACTTACCCAGCCTCTTCAAAATCTCTTACACTCTTAGTCGCTTGTAAAAATTATTCCTCAAACTCAAGTAGGACATAATGGCACAACCACAACAAAATCCACCCTATGTTGGGATGATGCAAAAGACCATAGGGCAACAATATCAACCTTATCGAGGCATCCCTCAAGTGCCTTATAAGACCAACATGTCCAAACTCAACCATTTCAACATTTTCAGGGTTATCCTGGAGTTAGGCAACAAGGTTATGTGTATTTTGGGTATCAGAATCCTCCCTATTCTGGAACGCGTATACCTGTTTATCAAAACCCTCCTTATCACAAAGTGCAGATACCTATTTCTCAGGCCATCCCTTCCTATCTGGGGTATCCTCTGCTGAACTTCAACAGGAAGTTTCCATTCATATCAACTCTTGAATTCCCATATTTGACTCAGCTTACCAATGATCCTATTGCCTAGTCTCCTTGGTGGTCGATTATTCTGAATAAATTTCCTATTGTATCCCAAAATTCAATGGAAATCCTGGAGAAGACCCATCTACACACATTATGACTTATCATTTGTGGTGTTCTTTGAACTCCCTCAATGATGACTCCATTCATTTATGTCTTTTCCAACAGATGCTTACCGGTACGACAACAAAATGGTATATTGAATTACCACGAGCTTCGTTTAATAAATTCAGCACTTTAGTGACCACATTCCTAACACATTTCCAGTTACCCATTTGATATGAAACTCGAACGTAAATTTTAACCAATTTTAAACAAACTGATCCCACTCACATTTCCAATCACATTCATGAGGGGCAACGTTGTCATCGTTTGGTTAAAACTTATGTCCTTGATCAATTGTTAGCTGAATGGTTTACTAAGTATCTGTTACCATCCATAATAGAAGAAGTCGTTAAGGGAGGAGTTGTCACTGAAGAGAAATTAATTGCTTGTTCCCAATATTTGGATCTTGTTTATACCGAATATGGCATGCTTTATGATAATATGCCAAATGCTCTGCAACCTTCTCATATTGTTCCTCAACCTCCTGGCAAATAATTACATGTCTTTGACAGCGTGATTGGTTATTCCAGTTCGCAGTCGATGAGTAAACCATCTGGTTTCACTCTTACAATGACTGCCCAAAATACTTCCTCCTCTCTTCCCGCAGATTCTACTTCTGAGATCATTGTCATTCAATCTGATGGGCCTCTAAATTAGACACAAGTTAAGGCCCATCTAACCTTTCTTAGGCACATAATGTAATTCCCTCCTCCCACATCTACCCAAGTAATGGGCCAACCACGGTAAAAATATGACGAGAAGTTACTATGATATGATTCGACCTCCTAAGTCATGTTAAGGAAGTGGGACCGACAGAAACACACCATATAAACCTTCAACATCAACAATAGGACCCCTAGGAACCATCCTAACCTTTCTGTTAACAAGCCCCTGGGTCCCATTGAGTATTTAAGCTATTAAACCTCTAAGCGTTCCCATGCTATGGACATGCTAGCGTCCAGAGAGCTTTGGATGCTCTCACAAGCCTACATGCCTGCATCCAAGGACTATTTCTAGCAGACCTATTTTAGAGTCTGAGGAATTTAAGGCACTTTTCAAGAGACTAGAATTTTGGCCATTTCCTATAACTTTCTGTAACTTTTGGAATCCATTAAACACATGATGCCAAGACTAATAAACCAAAAACTAACTCCAAGACTAGGCCTGACCATCCCCAACAAGGACTAACATTCTATCAAACACTTGGCATCAATGCAATCTATAGGTGTAAATGACAGATCTAAGCATAAGGATCTCATACTTATTTGAGATTCGCTATGATGCATTATTTCCTTATCACTTTAGTTGTAGTTTCATCCATTAGGCCATTGACACATTGTTCATTCATTTACAAGTAGAAACATGATGAGAGCCATACATAGCCACTGTCATAATACATATTCATAACCAGCATAATAAGAACAAAAATACCAAGGAAACAAAAACCATATAATCCATATATAAACTAGTATGATAGTCATGATATAATAAGGAGAAATAACCTTGTATTATTGATGCAAAATCCAACATGGTATGGGACTACCATGTTCCACGCGACCATAGGATGGTTGAGCCAAATATCTCTGCAACCATTCACCCCCGTGCCATATTCCAAGCATGAATATGGGATCTAATAAAACACATCAATCCAAAACCATCCAGGGCTTCCAGAGGCCATCCACCTCAACCCATCAAATAATGATTCCACCTCATGGTCGGACATCACAAAACCATCATCAGATTGGTCTCTAACCAAGCCTTCCAGGGCTACAGAATGTTTGTTACAACTAAGGCTTCCAGGACTAGTAAATCAACTCACAATTGTTGTCGGGATCTAGAGAGTTTATCCAACCAGGGCTTCTAGAACTAGTAACTCAATCCACAATTTATCCGGGCTTGGAGAGTGGTTGTCCAACCAGGGCTTTCAGGACTAGTAACTCAACCCACAAAGGGCTTCTAGAGTGTTTGTCCAACCAAGGCTTCCAAGACTAGTACCTCAACCCAAGATGTTACAGGGCTTCCAAAGTGTTTGTCCAACCAAGGATTCTAGGACTAGTAACTCAAACCAAGTTGTTATAAATCTTCTAGAGTGTTTATCCAACCAAGTCTCCAAGAAGTACTAACTCAACCCAAGCTAAAGGAAACATGAGAACAAACCAGAAAAAAAAATAAAGAAAGGAACCCACAACACCATGGCTATCTAGGAAATGGCAAGGCTAGATAATTCTCCGTGCCAATGAAATATCATAACCAACAAACCACATGCATGTGCCATGCATGCCAAAAATAGTGAGGAAAACATACATGCAACTTGGTACCTACAAGCAAAACCCACTGTAGTTGTTGATCCCGATGTCCTCTTGTGCTTTCCTTCTCTTTCGTTTCCTTCTTTCTCCAAAACTCCAAATATCCACACCCTCCAAGAGTGCTCCAAGAAAAACTCCAAGTGTACTAGAATGTGTGAGAGAGAGAGAGAATAGAGAGAGAGCTCCAAAACTGAGTTGACCAAGATTACACTAACCAAGCCTACATTGACCCTCAAAAACCTTTTTATTAATGAGGCCTCTATTTTCTTCATTTTCCATACTTTCCTTCATTTTCCTCCTCACATGAAACCTATGACCTTTCACCTTCCTTTTACTCCTATTTTCCATTATTTTCATAAATAAAATGCCAATAAATGCCTCATGCCTTTCCAAAGCCTTTATCATTGTCTTTGACAATTTCCTTAGCCACAATAAAACGAGGTGACACCACACTAGGATGTTTTACCCAACATTCAACTTGGAATATGTGTCCCATCACCGTGGCCTTATATATTTTTTTACATGGAGATTTAACCAAGGTTGTTACAGAACCCTTCCCCTTGGGGGAACACCGTCCTCGGTGTTTAATGACACCTATAACCAACAATATTGCTAAAAACAAAACATACTTCCCATGGAGCTTTATAAGATAACTCGTTGTAGTATTTACGATGACTATTTGCTAAAACATGACAAACATACCGTTTATTGGAGCTTTATAACACAACTTATTACAGTATTTATAATAATAAACACATACACACACATACACATTTGCTTCACCTAGCAAGTAATCATATTGTTTATGGAGCTTTATAAATCCAACTCAATATAATATTTACAATAACACACACATATACACATTTTCTCAACCAAAAAATAAAAGGATACGATGCTTGCATCCGCAACAAGGGAATCTAGAGGCCCACACCTCCACCCTTAAAGCAATATGAGGATTCACCTCCTTCCCATGAAGTCCAGAATCCACTGCAAGGTCAAATCTATATCCAATTTCCAACCCTATAATCCTATGCCACTTGTCCTCTCAATGAACAATTACTGACTCATTTTTCCAGGGCACACTCCCAATGTGCATTTGGTTCCATCTGGAAATGCTAATGACCATAACAAATATATCATCGACCTTCCCTTCTCTGCTACACAATCCCTCGGGAAATCCGATCACCCCCTTCCATGCAGTCACACACCTTCCAAGTTCCGCTGGCACCCCCATCCCAGGCAATCCATCCCTTGGCAAGGCTTCCTCACATCAGAAGATACAAAAACCAAGGCATATCCTTGCCTTAAAACCATCATACCATTCATAGTACGCTCATGGAAATTAATGGACACTATTGGTTACCATTGTCCCACAATGGACCTTCTCCTGAACTGCTTTACCAACATATTATTGCTTGTTCCAATTTATTTCATTGTCGCTGCTAATTCTTGCAGTCAATTTCAACCGTCCAACCTGGCATGTTCATGCATTCCTGTACCAAGCACATAATTTCCATTAGATTTAAAATAAATTGAAATAACTTCAAATCATACCTCATTGGTAGCCCGTCAACAAGGTACACTTACAATTTTGTTTGCTTCCTGTCATAAGAAGTCAGACTAGCATCTTTGACCAAATCATCATGTATAAACATATCACATCAAGTTAGCTCAAGACACCACCATCATAAATCAAAATCATAGATCACATGTAATCATCATAGACCAGAATCATAAATCACATGCATAATAAAAGTGAAATAAAATATTGATAATTATCCTGTTGTAGCGACTACAACCGCCCTCCAAAATTTTTCCTTAGCTTGTTTTGGAGCCTCCCTACCAACCTTACACAACACTATGTCTTGCTTCGTCAAGTACTCAAGCTTCAAGTGTTTTCCTCACACAAAGGAAGCCTGTCAATCACAGTTGATCCATTCCCCTCACAGGTTGCTCACCCGGACTTGGTTCAGTTGCAGGCTGAGTGGCTTCCCCTTGAAAATTGCGCATTTCTGGAGGGTAACTATCCTTCCCTCCAGGAATTGTGCAATCCTCTTTGATAGCCTGCTGGGCTCCAGGATTGCGCAATCCTACCATCCAACCCTCCCAGCAAGATTTGCACAAATTTTCCCAGCAGCAGGCTGTTCAGCCTAGGATTTGTGCAAATCTGGGCAGTCGATAATTGCTCTTCCTAGAAATTGTGCAAATCTTTTGGGCAGTCAGCCCAACTCCCAGCGAGAAATGCGCATTTTTCTCCAGAAATCGAGAAGTCTCTTGCATGCACAACTAAGTTGACCGGTTCCCTCCAGGACTGAGCAAAACAAACTTACATGCATGGGCTGCTTTTCCCAAGGCAGCAAGCAAAGACATCCTTGGTTTCAAGGATCTATATTTAGCAGTTGGAGATTACATGCAAGGAGCAATTCTGAAACCTCCCACTAAGTACCGCTTCCCCTAGATTCGTGGCATGCATGTCACAACCTCGATGTTATCAAAACTCATCCACTGGACGTTGTAGAGCTCATTCCTCACATCAACCTTACAACTCTGACATCCCACATCACATCTAGAAGCAGTCGTCACATTCAACTCAACTGTTTTGGGGTAAGCCTGCTTCTCATGCCTTGTGCTGCATTTCTGTCTCTTTTTGTGTTTTCGCTTGTAGGAGTAACATTTGCTTGATTTCTTTGAACACTTGTTGTCGTTTACATATATACTAGCTTGTCGTAGCTCTGTTTCAATTTTTGTTGCTATCTCACTACTGTCGCATGCATGAAACTATTTTGCATGGACGTTCGCCCAACCAGCGAACTGCCTCACCCACATGCATGTTGATCTGTTTGCTTAATCTTTCATTCATGTTTTACATGCACTATCAATCACTTCTGCTATCACTTAATGTTGCCATGCATTTGCTGACTTACTTGCTTTCAGTCGCTCGTCGGCGAGTTGAGCCAACCTAGGCTCAGGCTCTGCCTTCACCAAGGCTGCATTGTGCGATCTAGGAAAGGAAGGCCACCTTCCTCTCCATTTTTGTGTGTTCCTGCTCAGAATTGGCCTCCTGGACTGTTTTGTGCATTTATGGAGGAAAATGGCTGCTTGGCCCAAGAAATTGCGCAAATTTGTCCCTAGGCCAACAGTCCTTCCCAACTGGAATTGCGCATTGCACAATCCTAGCAGTCAACAGCCAGACTGGACTATGCATTCTGCAGTTCTAGCAGTCAACCAGTCTCCTAGCAGTTGAGATTGTACCTTGAGCAGTCTTGGCAGTCAGTCTCCCAACCTCCCGACCAAAATTATGCAACCTTCATGATCATTCACTCAGGTATGTTACAAGTCAGTTCTCATGTTCATTTTGGTTTTCGACTGACAGATTTCTTGCTATGAGTGTTTCCATGTATCCAGGTATTGCAAGCATTCATCTGCCTCTCAACAGTACATGTAAAATGGTTTCCATGAGATCAAAGACGAGGACACCGTTCAAATCACGCTTGGGGATGGAGTTGATCAAATGTATATGAGCTTGCCTACTCACGAAGACATCAAGTTGTTCGTAGACAAGGACATCAAGCAACAACATCATGAACAACAACTGAAGACATCATACCAAATGCAATGAATGCAAGAGGAGGGTTGTTGACAACACAGAGGTGGAACAAGGTTACAAACTCAAGCAGGTCCATTAATGATGAAAGAAACTTTGGAGACTCTGGATATGGAGTGACGGTGTGACATGAAGATCACACGAAGGCAGAAGATGTAACAAAGAAGGAGTTGCATGTGCTGAAGCAGCAACTCAGGAAGAACATGAAGTTGCACAAACAAATGAATGAGTTGTAGCAGGATGAGGAACAATAGTGGGCGCAACGTGCGCTCACGAATGACACTACATCCGGACAAGTTAAAGATCCATCTCAGCAACTAACATGAATTAGACATGGTGAGCAGTGTGGTTGATCACATGCAATGGACTCAACAACATGCATGTCATTATGCGCACGCATGCAATTCAACCCATTCAACACACTCACCAAGGCAAAGACAAGAAGCAAGTCCAACTAGAGCCAAATGGGTACTTCAGTAAGTTGATGTGCATGACCACCCACACACACTTGAAGATCAGCATTGACACTATGCATTAGTGTGTTGCCGGTTCAGCCATACCCAAGAAGACCATGCGCACGTTAGCAGACGAATTGGATGAAGGGGTTGAACCAATGCACCAGTTGCAACAAAAGAAAGAGTTCGCTTTAGCAAGATGTCACCATGAGCTGCATGCACACCGTCACGGATGACCAAGCTTGGCATCAGCTCACCAACTTCACCATCACAAGCATGTCAAAGAGTTGGTCTCACAACAACGGATCGAGTGATAGTGATGTCTTGCAGGCTTGCTCAAGTCATGTTGTCTCACATGAGTACATGTGCATTGTAATGTTGAGTCATGTCAAGTGTAATTTAAGTGTCAACAGTTGGATGTAATAGTCATAGAGTAGGTGAAGAGTCATTTGGGTAGTTGAACTGTCACAAAGGGGGATGTCAAGGGTCACCCCACCCTTTGCTATAAATAGTCCCTCATAACTCATTGTATAAGCTTTTGGTCAGCCAAGCTTCTACTACGACTATTTTGAAGAAGGCTTGGACAATATTGTAACGCGCCTTGGCTTCTCCACTGCATGGAGCTAGTACATCTCTTTGGAGGAGCAGGTGGATGTGGCTGTAACGTTCCACTGTTGGGGCTAGCAGGTTTACATGGATGTATTGTATGATTGTGACTTACACTTCTTTATATAATAAGAGCCAGCACATTTTCATGCATATGTTGTTATTGTAGTTATACTGCTCTGGTCACTTTAATGACATGTGCTGTTTAACTTATGTACTTGTGTATGAACTGATTCACATGTAATTAATAAATGAATCTTGTTGTTAATGTGTTGCATATGTTGTTAATTTTGTCATCATCCATGTCGACTGCTCTACCGGACATCAGATAGACCTTTCACTTGAACCTTGCTATAACAACCATCACACTCATCTCAGACCAATCTGAGTGTTGTACGTGTTATCTTACCTTGTATGATGTGATTGTCGCATCCGAGTGGATCGCTCCACCAAAAGCTGTGCATGTCCTTTGTGTTGTGTGTTCCTAGCTTAGTTAGGACTGATCCCTTTAAACCTGGAATTAACCTTCACCTCCTTCCCCCTTCGAAGTGTTAGAACCTATCATACACCTTCCTTGACTCACTGCATCAGTCACACCCTTGTTGTTGATAGAGTTATTCTATTTGCCTTTATGTGACACCGCGGTCAAGGCATTACCTTACGACCCAAGGCTGGGGCTCCTACACCAAACGGTCTGAGGTCTAATTAGGACTTCTTACCGGGGAGATCCCCTTGACATGTTGGCAGGTCCAACACCATCAACATATCCTTTAATCAATCCTTAGATTCTACCTTTGTCTTTATTCTGTACACACTCCAGATCGATTTCCACACCTGAAAAACACCCAATGCCTTCTCTACAACCATGTGCACATACACATAGTATGCATCACACCCATAAAACCACACACAACATACAACACCATGCAATACATGCACCTACACCTGACATACCACATATACACCTACACCCAGTGTACAACACAACACATACATACACCTACACCTAATGTACAACACAATACATCCATCTATACCCTATGTACAACGCCACACAGTACATGTATCTACACCTGGCATACAACACAACATAATACATCTATACCCACTGTACAACACCCCACAATAAATGTACCTACACATGTTGTACAACACAACACAATACACATGTCACGATAACATGACTACGTAATGCACATACATAGTACCGCATGTACACAACACAACTTGTATGACATGCAAAAAATACCACATGTACACTGGTGCCACATGTACAACATGTACACAGTACCACCCATATACAACACCCCCTGCACAACATGTACATGACACCACCTGCGCAATGTGTACACAATGCCACATGTACATCATACCACTTGTACAACATGTACACAATGCCAGTATACATAGTACCACATGAATGAAATGTACATGGCACCACATGTACACATCACCACCTGCACACAACACCATTTGTACAATCATGTACACAACACCATATGTATATAGCACCATATGTACAACGTGCACACAACACCATATGTACAACATGCACACAACACCATATGCACATAGCACTTTATATACAACATGTACATAGCACCATCTATACCCAACACTTCATATGCAACATTCACGCAACACTATTTGTACCGTCCTATACATAACATTACATAAACAACATGTATACACACTATATATACACAACACCACATGCACACAACATCATAGATGCAACATGTACAACATATACAACATATGCACAACAATAGTACCACACATCCCAAAACCACACAGTCTCTACCAAGAAACCTTGCTTCCAGTGTCTTATCCATGTTTGTCCCAACATGCCACAGACCGCACTACTTTCATTTCGCTGATGTATCCCTCGGTATAACATGTCCATAACATAGACATAATATAATCACATAATATCAACTCATAACCACATGATACTGACCTCATATATTTTCCATGACTACTCTCACCACTTGATTCCCCATAAGTCCAGGAAGCTCGTCATGTCATGCACCCACATAAGCAATCATTTCTCCACAATAATGATACCTAACGACCCTGTCAGACAACAACACACACATACATATATATACATATAAATATTAGCATTAAAAAATCATGATCCTATCATACAACGACATACATACATACATACAGATATACATATAAACATCAGCATAAAAACAATCATGATCAATGATGACCCTATCAGACATGACATATATACATACATACATGTATACATATAGGCATTAGCATAATCGTTATCACCACATAGTTACGATATATCATAAGGTCAAGGTTAAGAGAACTCCCTTTATCTATGCACTACATGCACAACATTGAGAACAATCGTTCCCAACGTACCCAAGAATCAGATGCCTCACTCCATTCACTTTACCTTTCTTGATTAATTTTCTCATGACTTCCCTACCATTTTCCATTTACACCAATGAGCCTAACCAATCCAACTGATTATCATATTCTTAACTTCAACTTCCCTTACTCGTGCACCGAGCTTCATTCGTGTCTTACATTACCTGATAGGTTTCATTCAACTCTCCTCGAGCTCCATTAACTTTCCTCTTTCCCAACCTATTCCCAAGGCTCTCAACACATAAAAGGTAAGAAAACCATGAAAACTAATAATAATACGACACCGAACAAAGTGGTATGGCCATACATTAAACATAAACAAATATGCAAATCGAGCTCAACAAAACACAAAATACCAAAAGCACAAGGCTAACAATAGACACCATGACTCGATCCCCATGGTTCCCAGGGAAAGCTCCACCCAAGCCTTCTTCAAAATTTCATGGCAGTCTCTTTGCCATGCAACTCCCTGCATCACACTACCATAAACACATAGTTGTCATTGTATAAATAAACATAACAACATACTAGTTACCTTACCTTGTTGTGACAAGCACATTTCCTTGTAACTGAACACGTCCATGCCATCTCTTAAGGGACTCCAATTCCCTTGATGAATCCATCTAGATATAACTAGAAACTAGATGATATACTTGTCAAATACATGTTCATGACTATAACACATATCGACATGATGTCAAACAAAATCAAGGTTAACAAGACTTCCTGTATGCAAAGCACTCATTTCTTTAGATTAGGGTTTCCAAACATAGCCAAAGGAATTCTTGCCCAATTCCTTTATTTTACCTTTTTACCTTATTGCAATCGAGGCTTACTATGTACTGTCACATCACACAAATATTAGTTATACAAACACATCAATTGTTACGTTGTCACACTAATACCAAGCACGTTTCCCTACAACTACTCACACATGTCAGTCTCACTTTTCAAAGATCAAGACATCATGTATATTAATTTGAAATCAACCTTTACCAAGCCTAACGACCATGTCATACTCAACAATCAACTCACATTCATCAGTCATAATACATAATGCTACAACTATCACCTACTTACACTCAAGTACATATCAACTGTCTCAACACATTTGTGTTAGTACAACCATCTTAAAACAAAAGCATTCCTTCATGCAATCTTACATACGCATAGTCATATTATGCAATTCATCAAACATTCAACGAACTTGCAAACATATCATGTTAAATAAATCCACTCGCTGACATAATCAAACACTCAAACATCAAAAAGACGACATAGTCAAGCTTTCAAGCGCAAAGTAGACAACATAAGCAAGCTCATAACTTAATGTGTCTTAAGGAAGGTTATCTTGTCTGCAATTAAACTAGATTAGCATGACATAACTTCACAACATATCAAGTCAACCATAAATAAGATCATGATATCCATGACATTAACTAACTAACATGTTCACATCATAAGCTCATAAACATTTGTCGTTCACACATAACAATCACATCAAGCACAAGCTAGACAACATAAGCAAGCTCATACCTTAATGCATCTTAGTGAAGGTTATCTTGTTTGCAATTAAGCTAGATTAGCATGATATAACTTCACAACGTATCAAGTCAACCATAAATAAGATCATGATATCCATGACAGTAATTAACTAACATGTTCACATCATAAGTTCATAAACATTTGTCGTTCATGCATAACAATCACATCTGCACAATCAATTTAGATTAGTATGACATAATATCACAACATATTAACTCACACCTGAATATCATATCCCTAACCATCTAAATAGGCCAGTCCAATTTAGCACGATACATATAACATCAATATATTAATGCTATAACCTTAATCATCAAGTTAACTAACATATAACAACAAGAAGTTAACATATAACATGCTCATCAACAACATATAACATAATCATCAAGCCAACAACAAGTTAACATATAAAATATCCATCAATGACATATAACATAATCATCAAGTTAACTAACATAAAAAACAACAACAACATATAACAACATGTTACTATCATTCATGACTATCCAACTACACTAATTAACTAAAATTTATCATACATGTAGCCATAACGGTAATAAAATGACAAGTATATAGGTAACCCTAATTCTTATAACAACCATTAACCACATACCTGCATGTCAAACATACAATACTTGTAAGACGATCTTCTCTTATCCCAAATTCTAGTGCTACAACCTCATTTTAATGGTTTGCATTTCCTACTCTATCTTTATCAACACATTAGAATCATAACATAACAAATACATCATGATGGCATAACCACATCCAATGACCTCACAATGCATATCTAACCTATCATACATGTATAACCATAACCATGACAATGAATGCATATAGACACCGACATGCATAACAATGCATATACAACCATACACTCATGACAAGACATCCCACAACAACGCCATCAACCTTCACATGGTGACATCACTACAACCATGATCAACACCATGCCAATGCAACAAGCACGTGGACTACAAACCTAAGGAACACATATGCAATCAATATGAATGCATGACTAACACACAACCCATCTAGTCCGAGGGGTGAACCATGCTCTGACACCACTCTGTAATGCCCTCCTCCCACATCTATCTAAGTAACCGGCCAAACAGGGTAAACATGTGATGAGAAGTTACTATGATATGATTCAACCTCCTAAGTAACGCTAAGGAAGTGGGACCGACAAAAACACACCATACAGACCTTCAACATAAATAATAGGAACCCTAGGAACAATCCCAACATTTATGCTAACCAACCCTTGGGTCCCACTAAGTCTTTGAGCTATTAAACCTCTGGATTCTCATGCGCTATAAGCATGCTAACATCTAGAGAACTCTGGATTCTCCCAAAAGCCTGCATGCCTACGTCCGAGGACTATTTCCAGCATACCTGTGCCAGAGTCCAAAGAATTTAAGCCACTTTTCAAGCCTAGAATTCCGACCATTTCTCATAACTTTCTGTAACTTTTGTAATCCATTAAAGACATTATGACAAGACTAATAAACCAAAAACTAACTCTAGGACTAGGCCTGACCATCCCCAACTGGGACTGATGTTCTTTCAAACACTTGGCATCAATGAAATCTACAGGTGTAAATGACAAATTTAAGCATAGGGGTCTCATACTTATCTGAGATTTTCTATGAGGCATTGTTTCCTTGTCACTTTAGCTACAGTTTCATCCATTAGGCCATTGACACATTGTTCATTCATTTACAAGTAGAAACATGATGAGAGCGAT
This sequence comes from Pinus taeda, assembly GCA_000404065.3. Classification (NCBI taxonomy): domain Eukaryota; kingdom Viridiplantae; phylum Streptophyta; class Pinopsida; order Pinales; family Pinaceae; genus Pinus; species Pinus taeda. The sequence continues at coordinate 45,250 of APFE030024110.1, forward strand.
ACATAGCCACTGACATAATACATATTCATAACCAGCATAATAACAATAGAAATATCAAGGAAACAACTATATAATCCATATATAAACTAGTATAATACTCATAAGATAATAAGGAGAAATAACCTCATATTATTGATGCAAAATCCAACTCGGTATGGGACTACCATGTTCCACTTGACCATAGAATGGTTGAGCCAAATCTCTCTTCAACCATTCACCCCCATGCCAAATTCCAAGAATGAGTGTGGGATCTCATACAACACATCAATCCAAAACCATTTAGGGCTTCTAGAGGCCATCCACTTCAATCCATCATACAGTGATTACACCTCATGGTGAGACATCATAAAAACATCATCAAATTGGTCTCTACCCAAGGCTTCCAATGCTCCAGAGTGTTTGTTCCAACCAAGGCTTCCAGGACTAGTAACTCAACCCACAACTATTGCCAGGCTCCAGAGCATTTGTCGAACCAGGGCTTCTAGGATTAGTAACTCAACCCACAACTTATCTGGGCTTCCAGAGCGTTTTTCCAACCAAGGCTTCCTGGACTAGTAACTCAATCCACCAAGGGATTCCAGAGCGTTTTTCCAACCAAGGTTTCGAGGACTATTAACTCAACCCAAGTTGTTACAGAGCTTCTAGAGCATTTTTCCAACCAAGGCTTCAAGGACTAATAACTCAACCCAAGCCATTACACAGCTTCCAGAGCGTATGTCCAACCAAGGCTCCAGGAACTATTAACTCAACCCCAATGAAAGGAAACATGAAAATCAACTAGAAAAAGCAAAGAAATGAACCCACAACACCATGGTTATCCACGAAATGGCAAGGCTAGGCAAATCCACTAGACAATCATTCATGTCAATGACATATCATAACCAACAAACCACATGTATGTGCCATGCATGCCAAAACTAGTTAGAAAAACATACATTCAGCTTGGTACCTACAAGAAAAACCTGTTGTAGTTGTTGATCTCGATGTCCTCTTGCACTTTCATGCTCTTCCTTTTCCTTCTTCCTCCAAAACTCCAAGTATCCACACCCTCCAAGAGTGCTCCAAGAAAAACATTAAGTGTCCAAGAATGAGAGAGAGAACTCCAACACTGAACTGACCAAGCCTACACTAACCCTCAGAAGCATTTTTTATTAATGAGGCCTCTATTTTATGTATTTTCCATTATTTTCCTTCATTTTCCTCCTCACATGCAACCTGTGACCTTTCACCTTCCTTTTCTCATATTTTCCATTATTTTCATAGATAAAATGCCAATAAATTCCCCATGCTTTTCCAAAGGATTTTCCATTTTGCTAATTTCCTTAGCCATAATTAACCGAAGTGACACCACACTAGGATGTTTTTCCCACCATTCAGCTTCGAATACATGTCCCATCACCACGGCCTTATATACCTTTTTACATGGAGTTTTAGCGAGGATTGTTACACATAAAGGCTATATTAAATCTTTCCTTCTACACTTAATGATGTTTTTTTAGTTTTAATAATTTCGTAGGAAGGTTTAGAGATAATTGAATATTATATGCCTAATATTACTTATTTTTTCATAATATTAAGTAAATTATGAATGAGATATTATAGGCACTTGCTCCCTATTATAGGATGGACCAAGATTGGATAATAAATGAACAAGATATCATGAAATTATTGCAAAATTCTAGAGTTCCACTAATTGAGAAAATCTAGGGATGTGGTCCCTATCATTTAATGGAGATTCTTAGTGATGGGAACCAAATCCACTTTTTTATGATTTTGGAGGGGAAAGATGCATCCTTTCAAGGATAAGGCTTCCTTGTCTATTTGTATAAGTACCAATTTGAATTTTCCTCTAGAGGCATGTATTTCTTAGTCTTCTTGTGGAAAAAACTTGTTATTTAGCAGTTTCACTTTCATTTCTAGTAGGGATGTACTTGTACTGATTCAAATAATGAAGTTTGGTGCCATTTTTCACTTCTAAAGCTTGGTTTCCTTCATAGGACTTTGAGTTTCATTGGCCTAGCCATCTAAGGAGCCTCAGATCCCTCTTGTATAATTTTTTTATGTCCTTTGAATGTCTTTTTCACTTGCATCTCTTATATCTGCATTTATTATTCATGCTTCTTTTGTTGTAGTTACAGTGGTTAAATGATTGAAGTTATTTGTTTTACAGGTTTTTGACAGTGTCAAAAGTATGATGCATCCTTAGAATATATTTTAAAATCCATATTCATCATTGAACTACTTGGATTGGGTTACTAGTTCATGAATCTAGAATTTCTGGAAGTCCCTTGTAGCAAAATAGAAGTAATTTTCTGCTATTTTTTAGAACGTGTTAATGAGCTTCCTTTGAGTTGAATCCACTTATATTGTGTCATAAAAACATTAAAGTAATAACAAAATTTACCCCACAGAATTTTCACTTGATTAAGTTAGACATTTAGTAGGTTAACTAGCTCATTAGTTCTTGAATTTCCAATTTTTATAGTAATTTTTTGCTATATTTTTTAGCACATGTTAATAGGGGTATTTTGGAGTGGTTCCACTTGAAATGGATTCTTAATACATTCTAATTAATAAAAAATAATTCCCATCCCATTTGCATTTGATTTACTTTTGCATTCGACCAGTTATCTTCACCTGTAGCAAAACAGGGCCTCCTGTAGCACTCATGTAGCACATGTACAATTGACCAAATTTGCTCCCAAAGATTGGTTTTTATCTCTTAGGCTTGGATCGTGACCCCTAAGGTCTGAATCCATGATTGCAGAAGAACAAAGACCACTCTAGACCCACCTTTCCTTCACTGCAAGTACAAATCTACAATCATAATTAGAACACAGATTTCGACATTTGAATAACAATGGATGTTTTCTTATGAAATGTACATGGATTCTGTTACTAAAGCTAAGTTTCCTTGAACACAATGATAAAATGGTTGATTCATCAATTCAAAGTAGATTAGACTTGATTCTTGAATTCTTGCTTCCTTCAAGTTTCAGTTACAAGTATTGTTGAAAAGATAAAATTTCTTTTCTCAAAACAACATTTCCATTTCTGCAATTCGTTAGGCTTTGATTCATGACATTTACTCCATTACATCAAATCAATGAAATAATGACACATTGTATGTTGTACATATAGTGCCGATGCCTCTGAAGTTTGTATGAAGCTTGAGTTCATCATTCAATTTGGTACCCTTAGGAGTTGCAACATTCTTGTTGTAATACTAGGGCTAATCACTTTTTGGTGTCATTGTCGAGGAGTTGTCAAAGTATGCATTGTTTTGTTCCCTAGTTGATATATTTCTATTACTTTCTGCAAAAACACACAAAAATTGCATTAGGCATATTTCATTTCAGAAAAAGAAAATTGCATTGCATTAGTGTTTTCGTTTAAAAAAAAAAAAAAAAAAAAAAAACATAAAAACAAAATATTTCTCCAACACCAACCGTCCCCGTCCCCCCTCATTTGATCACATGGTGCAATAAGAACCACACCACCATCCACTTTTGTAGGTAGAAGAAGAAGAGGCGAAGAGAGAAGGTAGAACAAATGGATGGGGATGATGACAATGAAGAAGATCCTCTTAGATTTCCCATTCAAGATATTAATGTCAGCGTGCATATGAAAAACATCCTCCATATTTCCTTTCCAACTTCCATGGTATAAGGTCAGAGGATCCGAAAACCTTTCTCTTTGAATTTGAAATCCCTTGTAGATATTATGGTTACTTACTAAACACTCATAAGTTGAGATTATTTCCCACAACATTGATGGATAGAGCTCTTAAATGGTTCATGAGTTTAGGGACTAATTCAACAAGATCGTGGAATGATATGAAAAATATATTTTTAGAAAAATATAAAGATCACGATCGTAAAGAAGAAAGCTTTAAGATGACTTAAAAATAAGATGAGAGTCTTTAGGATCTAATAGTAATATTCACGTATAATGTTAAGACAGAAAAATTACATCATTTGGGACTGGACACACTAAAAACCCTCTTAGAACAATTAGGGATGAGTGGATTGATTTCCTTCATCTCATGAGTATAGGTGGTGTATACCAATTATCATTTGAAGAAATTTGTGAAACATGCAAGCGCATATCAAGAGGAAGGACAAGAGTAAGTAAATCAACATCAAGATTTGTAAGTCAAGCTGAAATTGGAAATTTGTTTGATAACTTTAAAACAAAATTCTTAGCAATCTAAGCAAACAAGTAGAAATGCTAAGAATGTAATATGAGCAAAAATAAAATGTTGATATTTGTGTTGTGCATGCAAAATCACATGTTATTAAATATTTCCCATCATTACCAAAGTTTAAATAAGTTTACCAAGAGGACAATGGAGCAAGTCAATCACCAAAGTAGCTATGTTATGTAGCTCCAAAAATACCATGGCAGCCTAGTCAACCTGATATGATGCAAGAAACTAATTCACAATTTCAAACTTGTGCACATCCATCTCAAAGTAATTGGAACACACTCTTTTCTTGGCAACCTTGGCCATCTCAACCCTAAAACCAATCTTGGCAACAAGGTTGGCAAGAAACTCATGGGAGAAATCCATAATATCCTCAATATTTTCCTCAATATCCTCCATACCCAACTCCATGTTATCCCTATCCACATCCACCACAACCACAACCTCAACCACATCCATCTCAAAGACTCACTCTCATCAACTATTTGTACCACCATTTTCAAACCCACACAAGGAAGTAGCTCAACCCACTTATAATGTTGAGGTACAACACTTCCAAACATCTCACCTTGATCTAAATGGTATTCATATTAGCTCAGGAAGAATATTGCAAAAAAAAGATTATGTTGATGTCATTGAAGGACAACATTTAGAAAAAGAAGATTTAAATGAGAAGACCAAAGAATCATGGGTTGCACTTGATGAAGAGAAGACATCAGAATCAAAGATTGAGAAAGTTCCCCCATGTTTACCATCATATGTTTCATGTGTTCAAGAGAATAATCAAGAAAAAGAGGAATATTTGAATGTCATGGTAGAAGAGGACACAAAACGATATCCAAATGTGTAAGTGGACCAGGGGCATCACAACTATATTGAAATATGCTTCCAGAAAATCATCAAATTGTAGCAATCCACTCTTATTCAATATTTCTTGATCTCATCTCAGTCAAAGCAATTGGTCTCTCATATTCAAGTACATGTCAAAGCATATCTTCCAAGCCTTCTTATTATTTTTTCTATCATCTTTATGTGCACATGGATCCATTGGAAGTATTACTATACTTGAAAGAGATTTTGTTTTTTCAATTAGAGTAGGGTAGAAAAAGAAGTGAAAAAATGAAATAAGAGGAAAAAAATAAAATCTCAAGTGAAAACCTCGTTTTGAGGCACCTGAGATTGGATCATTGATTGAAAATCTCCATGAGGCAGTCAATGGGTTGGAAGAAGAGAAAAGAAAAAAGAAAATAAAATCCTAGGTGACAACTTGCTCTGAGGCACGTAGGCAGGCCTACTAGTTGAAAACCTCATTGAGGCAGCTAGTAGCCCTAAAAGATAAAAATAAAAAAAGTGCTTTGCTCCACATATTTCTCTCTGATGAATGCAATTTCTCCCCAACCTTTGCAAGCAACAAAAATAAGTTAGAACCAAAAGAAAAAGTTGGTCAAAAATCTATTCAAAGGAAGTCAACCTTGAACTTTCTCCTCCTTTGCTCAGATGCTCCAACAGGACAAAGGCCATGTCAATCCATCACCCTCAGCCATTTCCAACATCCATCCATCATTCCCAAGCCTTTACCGTGCATTTTCCTTGTTGTCCTAAAATGCTACATGGGGGTTCTGAAATACTACAAGAGGTCAAAATACACAAGGAAAAGAAATTGTTTTTACCATAACTCAAAAATCATGCATCCATTGGGTGAGCTATTTCATGGAGATATGCATATGGATGATGGTAATATGCTCAAGGAATTTCAGGAAATTTCAATGCACACTTTTAGAGAAATTGGCCTCATCGCCTACATCCATTTTTTTTCTCGATATTTGTGCATCCATTGGCCAAGATTTTTTATGAGGAGGTGTATAAGGATGATGAAAACATGTTCAAAATTTTTTAGGTCAATCTAGTCTACCGTTTGAGAGATATAGATAAAACAATTATGCTATAGGAGATTGACCTGAAATGTTAGAGGAGCAACCAAAATTGCTATAGGAGTGTGACCAACATAGAGAGAGAGGTCAAATCCTATGTTTTCCTTTGTATAATGAAAAAACAAGCCTACCACACCTCCATAATCCATCCTCCGCACCATTTAGTCACTTTTCCATCCAAAAATTCATATTTGTTCATGAAAAACAACCATTTTCACCCCTTCTTCCATCCCTTTCACCACAAAAAGGCCTTTGATTCTTGTCAATAGATTACTCATGAATTATTAGTATTTTTAATGGTATCACCTAAAGGAAATAATGATCCTATGAGGGTTTGTGTGACTGCTACAGGAAGACACACCATCTTGTAGCAGTCACACATCCCCTGTCAGACCACAACTAGAACATCAAATTTAGAATTCAGTCACCATGAGCACTTGAGGATTGCAATTTTGATCCTTCAATAGCCACAAGACCCGATACCAACTGCTACAAGATTCTTGACCACTTAGAAAATAACAACATATGATCCAAAGAGCATTTCCATGAAGGAAAAACCTGCATCATCAAGCATTAGTCAGCAAGAGAACATAAGAAATACATATATTTCTCAAGAAATTGCAGAGGACATGCACAATAGCATTACCTCTGTTTAGAAATGACATATGATCAACAACAACACTCACATCAGTAGCATCTCAAGAGAAGAGAAACAACAACAATAAGAAAACCTAGAGGACCTCCAATAAATTATCACATGCAACTTCAAGATCATCAAAGGCAACCTCCACAACTACAACAACATCCTGCACAAAAAGGACTTATGGTAAGGCAAAAGTATGCAACTTTCTAACCTCACCCTTCAAACCTATTCTAGCTTAAGGAGACATTAAAAGTGTGAGAAGAAAAGGTATTTTATATCAAAACTTAATAGCAAGAAGCCTCAATCTTATCTAGCAAGTCACTTAACTTTTCTCCAAAGGACAACCACACATGTACACAGCACCATATGTACAACATTGCACACAACACCATATGCACATAGCACTGCATATACAACATGTACATAGCACCATCTATACCCAACACTTCATATGCAACATTCACGCAACACTATTTGTACCATCCTATACATAACATTACATAAACAACACGTATACACACTATATATACACAACACCACATGCACACAACATCATAGATGCAACATGTACAACATATACAACATATGCATAACAATAGTACCACACATCCCAAAACCACTCTGCTCTACCAAGCAGCCTTGCTTCCAGTGTCTTATCCATGTTTGTCCCATCATGCCACAGACCACACTGCTTTCATTTCACTAATGTATCCCTCGGTATAACATGTCCATAACATAGACATAATATAATCACATAATATCAACCCATAACCACATGATACTCACCTTATATATTTGTCATGACTACTCTCACCACTTGATTCCCCATAAGACCAGGAACCTCGTCATGTCATTCACCTACATAAACAATCATTCCTCCACAATAATGATTCCTAACGACCGTGTCAGACAACAAAATGCACACATACATAGAAATACATATAAATATTAGCATTAAAAAAGCATGATCCTATCATACAACAACATACATACATACATATATACATATAAACATCAGCATAAAAACAATCATGATCAATGATGACCCTGTCAGACATGACATATATACATACACACATGTATACATATATAGACATTAGCATAATCATGACCACCACATAATTATGATATATCATAAGGTCAAGGTTAAGAGAACTCCCTTTATATATGCACCACATGCACAAAATTGAGAACAATCGTTCCCAACATAGCCAAGGAATCAGATGCCTCGCTCCATCCACTTTATCTTTCCTGATTAATCTTCTCATGACTGCCCTACCATTTCCATTTACACCAATGGGCCTAACCAATCCAACTGCTTATCATATTCTTAACTTCAACTTCCCTTACTCATGCACTGAGCTTCATTCGTGTCTTACATTACCTACTAGGTTTCATTCAGCTCTCCCCGAGCTCCATTAACTTTCCTCTTTCCAAACCTATTCCCAAGGCTCTCAAGACATAAAAGGCAAGAAAAATTGTAAACAAGAAAACCATGAAAACCAATGATAATACGACACCAAACAAAGTGGTATGGCCATACATTAAACATAAACAAATATGCAAATCGAGCTCAACAAAACACAAAATACCAAAAGCACAAAACTAACAATAGACACCATGACTCAATCCCCATGGTTCCCAGGGAAAGCTCCACCCAAGCCTTCTTCAAATTTTCATGGAAGTCTCTTTTCCATGCAACTCCCTGCATCACACTACCATAAACACATAGTTTTCATTGTATAAATAAACATAACAATGTACTAGTTACCTTACCTTGTTGTGCCAAGCACATTTCCTTGTAACTGAACAGGTCCATCCCATCTCTCAAGGGACTCCAATTCCCTTGATGAATACATCTAGCTATAACTAGAAACTAGCTGATATACTTGTCAAATACATGTTCATGACTATAACACATATCCACATGATGTCAGACAAAATCAAGGTTAACAAGACTTCCTGTATGCAAAACACTAATTCGTTTAGATTAGGGTTTCCAAACATAGCCAAAGGAATTCTTGCCCAATTCCTTTATTTTACCTTTTTACCTTGTTGCAATCGAGGCTTACTATGTACTGTCACATCACCCAAATATTAGTTATACAAACACATCAATTGTTACATTGTCACACTAATACCAATCATGTTTCCCTACAACTGCTCACACATGTTAGTCTCACGTTTCAAAGATCAAGACATCATGTATATTAATTTGAAATCAACCTTTACCAAGCCTAACAACCATGTCATACTCAACAATCAACTCACATTCATCAGTCATAATACATAATGCTACAACTATCACCTACTTACACTCAAGTACATATCAATTGTCTCAACACATTTGTGTTAGTACAACCATCTTAAAACAAAAGCATTCCTTCATGCAATCTTACATACGCATAGTCATATTATGAAATTCACTAGCTCACATAATCAAATACTCAAACATCAAAAAGACGACATAGTCAAACTTTCAAGCACAAAGTAGACAACATAAGCAAGCTCATACCTTAATGTATCTTAGGGAAGGTTATCTTGTCTACAATTAAGCTAGATTAGCATGACATAACTTCACAACATATCAAGTCAACCATAAATAAGATCATGATATCCATGACATTAACTAACTAACATGTTCACATAATAAGCTCATAAAAATTTGTCGTTCATGCATAACAATGACATCAAGCACAAGGTAGACAACATAAGCAAGCTCATACCTTAATGCATCTTAGTGAAGGTTATCATGTCTGCAATTAAGCTAGATTAGCATGATATAACTTCACAACATATCAAGTCAACCATAAATAATATCATGATATCCATGACAGTAACTAACTAACATGTTCACATCATAAGTTCATAAACATTTGTCGTTCATGCATAACAATCACATCCGCACAGTCAGTCTAGATTAGTATGACATAATATCACAACATATTAACTCAAACCTAAATATCATAACCCTAACCATATAAATAGGCCAGTCCAATTTAGCATAATACATATAACATAAAGATATTAATGCTATAACCTTAATCATCAAGTTAACTAACATATAGCAACAACAAGTTAACATATAACATGCTCATCAACAACATATAACATAATCATTGAGCCAACAACAAGCTAACATATAACATATCCATCAATGACATATAACATAATCATCAAGTTAACTAACATAAAAAAACAACAACAACATATAACAGCAAGTTATTAAAATTCATGACTATCCAACTACGCTAATGAACTAGAATTTATCATACATGTAGCCATAACAACAATAAAATGACAAGTACATATCTAACCCTAATTCTTATAACAACCATTAACCACATACCTGCATGTCAAACATACAGTACTTTTATGTTGATATTCTCTTATTCCAAATTCTAGTGCTACAACCTCATTCTAATGGTTTGCATCTCTTGCTCTATCTTTATCAACACATTAGAATCATAACATAACAACTACATCATGATGGCATAACCACATCCAATGACCTCAAAATGCATATCTAACCTATCATACATGCATAACCATAACCATGACAATGAATGCATATAGACACCGACATGCATAACAATGCATATACACCCATACACTCATGACAAGACGTCCAACAATAATGCCATCAACCTTTACATGGCGACATCACTACAACCATGATCAACACCATGCCAATGCAACAAGAACATGGACCACAAACCTAAGGAACACATATGCCATCGACATGAATGCATGACTAACACACAACCCATCTAGTCTGAGGGGTGAACCATGCTCTGATACCACTCTGTAATGCCCTCCTCCCACGTCTACCCAAGTAACCGGCCAAAGGGGGTAAACATGCTATTATGATATGGTTCAACCTCCTAAGTAACATTAAGGAAGTGGGACTGACGAAAACACACCATACAGACCTTCAACGTCAATAATAGGAACCCTAGGAACAATCCCAACCTTTCTGCTAACCAACCCCTTGGTCCCACTAAGTCTTTGAGCTATTAAACCTCTGGATGCTCCCATGGTATAGGCATGCTAGCATCCAGAGAGCTTTGTTGCTCCCACAAGCCTACATGCCTACGTCCAGGGACTATTTCCAGCATACCTGTGCCAGAGTCCAGAGAATTTAAGCCACTTTTCAAGCCTAGAATTCCAACCATTTCTCAAAACTTTTTGTAACTTTTTTTATCCATTAAACATGTGATGACAAGACTAATAAACCAAAAACTAACTCTAGGACTAGGCCTGACCATCCTTGACTGGGACTAATATTCTTTCAAACACTTGGCATCAATGAAATATACAGGTGTAAATGACAAATTTAAGCATAGGGGTCTCATACTTTTCTGAGATTTTCTATGAGGCATTGTTTCCTTATCACTTTAGCTACAATTTCATCCATTAGGCCATTGACACATTGTTCATTCATTTACAAGTAGAAAGATGACGAGATCCATACATAGCCACTGACATAATACATATTCATAACCAGCATAATAACAATAGAAATATCAAGGAAACAACAACCATATAATCCATATATAAACTAGTATAATACTCATGAGCTAATAAGGAGAAATAACCTCATATTATTGATGCAAAATCCAACTCGGTATGGGACTACCATGTTCCATTTGACCATAGAATGGTTGAGCCAAATCCCTCTTCAACCATTCACCCCCATGCCATATTCCAAGAATGAATGTGGGATCTCATACAACACATCAATCCAAAACCATTTAGGGCTTCTATAGGCCATCCACTTCAATCCATCATACAGTGATTACACCTCATGGTGAGACATCATAAAAACATCATCAAATTGGTCTCTACCCAAGGCTTCCAATGCTCCAGAGTGTTAGTTCCAACCAAGGCTTCCAGGACAAGTAACTCAACCCACAACTGTTGCCAAGCTCTAGAGCGTTTTTCGAACAAGGGCTTCTAGGATTAGTAACTCAACCCACAACTTATCTGGGCTTCCAGAGCGTTTTTCCAACCAAGGCTTCCTGGACTAGTAACTCAATCCACCAAGGGATTCCAGAGCGTTTGTCCAACCAAGGTTTCGAGGATTATTAACTCAACCCAAGTTGTTACAGGGCTTCTAGGGCGTTTTTCCAACCAAGGCTTCAAGGACTAATAACTCAACCCAAGCCATTACAGGGCTTCCAGAGCGTATGTCCAACCAAGGCTCCAGGAACTAATAACTCAACCCCAACGAAAGGAAACATGAAAACCAACTAGAAAAAGCAAAGAAATGAACCCACAACACCATGGTTATCCACAAAATGGCAAGGCTAGAAAAATCCACTAGACAATCATCCATGTCAATGACAGATCATAACCAACAAACCACATGTATGTGCCATGCATGCCAAAAATAGTGACAAAAAACATACATTCGACTCGGTGCCTACAAGAAAAACCCGTTGTAGTTGTTGATCTCAATGTCCTCTTGCGCTTTCATGCTCTTCCTTTGCCTTCTTGCTCCAAAACTCCAAGTATCCACACCCTCCAAGAGTGCTCCAAGAAAAACTTTAAGTGTCCAAGAATGAGAGAGAGAGCTCCAAAACTGAGTTGACCAAGCCTACACTAACCCTCAGAAGCATTTTTTATTAATGAGGCCTCTATTTTATTTATTTTCCATTATTTTCCTTCATTTTCCTCCTCACATGCAACCTGTGACCTTTCACCTTCCTTTTTTCCTATTTTCCATTATTTTCATAGATAAAATGCCAATAAATTCCCCATGCTTTTCCAAAGCCTTTTCCATTGCCTTTGGCAATTTTCTTAGCCATAATAAACCGAAGTGATACCACACTAGGATGTTTTTCCCACCATTCAGCTTAGAATATGTGTCCCATCACCACGGCCTTATATACTTTTTTACATGGAGTTTTAGCGAGGATTGTTACACATAAAGGCTATATTAAATCTTTCCTTCTACACTTAATGATGTTTTTTTAGCTTCAATATGTTCATAGGAAGGTTTAGAGATAATTGCATATGGAGTAGTCTACCTAGGCGGAGGAATTGCCTGGTTTCTTTCGCCGCCCAAAAAATTGTCTGGATCCGGCCGCCGGTAATCCCTCCGCCCTCCGCCACCATCCCCTAGCTCCGCCACCCTCTTCCTCCGCTTCGCATTCACTCCCTGATTTTTCCACGCGGATCGGATCGAAGTTGGCAATCCTGAAATTTCGCTGACAGATCGCCGCCGTGGAGAAATAATGCCTTTGCCAATTCGAAATGGAGGAATTGCCTGATCGCGGGTTGCTCACTCACTTTCCTCCTCGACTCGGCGCCTCCTGCTCCGCAACTCCTCCGCGCTGCTACTCACCACCCAGGTACACTGGACTAACACACCAGGTTTGTTCGACTGTTTAAATTTTAATTCTCTGCATCATGGATAACATAGCAATGTTGTTGTGAATTTCCTGTGCCTCCTATGGCGGGCTACAACACTCTAAGGATCCACCGACAGCTTGTTCATATTCTCTGATCCATTTTGAGTTTTCTTCTTCTTTTTTGACGCAAACGAAATCTCCTCCTTGGAAATTGAAGCCGAAGCCGAAGCCCTACTCGTGCAATCGCTATCTGGTGTCGAATTGGGTGCATTATATTCTTCACTGAAACAGAGCACATCGTTTGATTCGGTTGACATTGGAGAGTTCTGGAGGACATCGAGCAACAAAGTTGGGGTTCCAAGCAGAGAATTGAAATTCCCGCTGCTCTCAGATGGGAATTTCACATTATTGAATAATAGAAAATCGTTATTGTTGAGGAGGGAATAATCTAAACCAGGCACTGAGAAGTCATAGGTTCACTTGATGCACCATAATTAGAAGAATTCCCATCATTAGAAGAATTTGAATTGCATGCTCAGTATTAGAGACCTTTTTATTGTTCAGGTCATGGGGAGATTCTATGAAACGTGGAGAATTATACATAAGTGACCCAACTCATCACAAGTGTAGCAATATGTGCAGAGGATTCCAAATGTCTTAGCATTAATCGCAGGTAGAGCCAACTGACTGTTATATGCCTTTGAAATTTCCACCTCCACCTCCATAGCCTTGAGCTCCTCCACTTTAATAGAATATAACTCTTCTTGTGCCACCCCCACATTCTCATGGATCTACCTCACCTCCAGGAAATTAAATTTCTCACCAGAAATCTGGTTTGACAAAATCTCCTTTAACCTGCAGGCAATTATCATGGAGATGGCTTTATAAATGAAATTGCAGAATGAAAGCGCCTGAATTTTAGAAATGAACTGGGGTTATCAGTCTTTGGAATCAGTGCAGTAAAGGGAGCATTATAGGATTCTAGTATTTAAATTTCTCACCAGAAATATGGTTTGACAAAATCTCCTTTAACCTGCAGGCAATTATCATGGGGATGGCTTTATAAATAAAATTGCATAATGAAAGCGCCTGAATTTTAGAAATGAACTACGGTTATCAATCTTTGGAATCAGTGCAGTAAAGGAAGCATTATAGGATGCCAGTATTTTTCCATAGAATCTAGACTTCTCACTGACTTTCCACCAGTCTTCCTCTATGAAATGAAAGCACCCTCAAAATAATTCCACAGACAACCCATCATGCCTGGGGCTATTATATTTTAAAAACTTTGAAGACCTATAAGTAATTCTTCCCTTCTCACCTCCTCCATTAAATTTTGGTTGTCTTCAAGATTCGCAAAAGTAGGGAAGAATGTAGACATTCTTAAAACCTCAACTATTGTTCTCTTCTCTCAGCCTTATAAATAGATCCTAAATAACTCACACTCTCTTGCACTATATCTTTGAAGCTAGTTGCTAGTAATCCATTTGATTTTTATACCCTCCACAGTGTATTATTTTTCTGTAGGTTGCAAATGATGAAAAAACTAATGAGTTCTCAACCCCAACTTGTAGCCACAATGCCCTACATTTTAGACTCCAGGATTTTTCTTTATCCAAAAGCAGTGCCCTCTTCTTTGCGTCCAGCTCATTCACCTTTAATTTTGTGGCTCAATTAAGAAACCAAAACCATCACTCATGTACATGGAATCTAGTTTTCCCTCCACTTCCTTAAGCAATCTCTCCTTCTTATGTATTTTGTAAATTCCCAGCTCAATGGAATGTTTAGCCCTTTTGAGGTTCTGTTCAAATTGTAAGGCATTTGATCCCTGAGAAGAACCATCAAATGGAATACAGACATCCTTTAGTTTATTGGCATATTTCTCCTCCTTAACCATTCAAGATTTAGGTTGAAGGGACGAGGGGTTTTCTCTTTGTAGGAGCCAATTTTAGTATTACAGGGGAGTGGTTAGAATCCCCTCCACACAAGACTGACTTTTGGATCTGATAGCTTCATCTAAAAGTAGGTCTGATATAAGAAAATGGTCTAGCCTTTTCGCAATTCTATCTACTCCAACCGTCGTATTTCTCTAAGTAGCGGAGAGATTTATTACCTCAATAGTGTTGGAGAATCCTCAGGAATTTCTATGCAACATGTGAAAATTGATAAGTGCGATTTTGTTCCACTTCTAAAACAAGTTGATATCTGGGGTAAGAAGCACGCAACAATACTCTTTTATTTCAATTGATGCACCATAATTAAAATAATTCCCATCATTAGAAGAGTGTGAATTGCATGTTCACTATTGGAGACATTTTTATTGATTGGGTCCTGGGGAGATTATATAAAACGTGGAGAAAGATACATAAGTGACCCAATTCATCACAGGTGTATCAATCTGTGCAGAGCATTCGAAATGTATTAGCATTAAGCATAGGTAGTCCCAGCTAACTGTCTTATGCCTTTGAAATTTCCACCTTCACCACCATAGTTTTCAATATAACTTGTGGCTTAATGGCAATGTAGAGATTTTTCCAGTCAACTGGCGGTATTTTCGCAAATTTGCCACACACAGGTTTCAGGATCCATCCTAACTGGCAACGGTTTGATAACAGTAACATATTTGTAGTATACATTAATCTAGTTTATGGATATAATGACTAGAACTCAAAGACTCTTCTAACGTGAATATACTCTGAAATGAAGTAGATAATAGATCCTTTTTAAAACTAGAAGTAGAAGTACATGCCTACTCTTTTAATATATATACTATATCTTTTTCTTTTTTCTGTTGTAAGGCACTTACTATCCTTTTGTGGTGTAAGATAGTTAATATTTTGGAAAATTTACAAGATAAACGTGTCAAATTCATGACTTTCATTAAGGTCACGGATGAAAGAAGGTGTCCCATCATTACAAATTGCTATCCATACCCTAGCCATATAGCTACAAGTCCCAAAAGCTAAAACTAACCTAGCCTACCTTATTGATCATAGTTGAGAAACACAGCAGAGTTGGCCATCAAAAAGAAACCCTGTAATATAAAGAATATCTACATTGCTGCTCTTGTTAAAGCCATTGTTAAGATATAGGCTTCAATTATTATGACTGTACATAGAAAAGGATGATCAAATTTATTCTACTGAACTTGATGATATGGTAACATAGTGATTCAAGTTAGCATACTGACTCAACTCAGATCTCAATCGTTCAACCTGACTTTCTGCTTTAATGGACTCCTCTAAGTTCGGGGATCTGGTCTTGACTCTGGGGAGATTGTTTTTGACTTGCCATTTTAATATATGGGACATGATATAGGAGTTTGGCTCATGAAAATACCTCTTTGCTAAAAGCATTTAAAATTCTTACATGATGGTTGGAATTCCTTTGCAAATGTATGGAAAAAATTTCCCAGGTCGTGCAACACTCCTATTTTGCTTACAATATCTAAGCATGAGTTATTTGCCAATGGATTTGTTCTTCTTTGTTTGACTAGAGAGGTAAGGGGAAAATAGTTATTCAAAATCACGTGGCCAATGAACACCTTTTTCCGAGAGAAGTCTGTTCATACATCAGATTTCTGTAGACCCCAAAAATGTTGCACTGAGTATTTATTTGAATAAAATCTTTCCTTAGAAATTGTGGATTTCCTGGCATTCTGACTCGGACACTATTTTTATTTCCAGGATGCCGATGGTTCAATGCCTTTCTTGTAGGGCACTGCAGCTGATGGTTGCCTTGTCCTATCTGATGATCCACATGTCCTCAAAGAGGGATGTGGAAAATCTTTTGTTCCTTTTCCCCGAGGTAATATTCGACTGCTAAATTAGACCTTATCTATTCTCTAACTGTGTCACACATCCAGCATAGTGATCTAATTTTTGTCTCTTATTTATACTGATGTTGCATTTGGCCCTGCAGGTTGTTTTTTCTCTACATCAGGTGGCTTGCAGAGTTTTGAACATCCTCTCAATAAGCTGATGCCAATGCCTCGTGTTGATAGTAAGGGGCAGATGTGTGGGGTGAACTTCAAAGTAGATGTGTTTGCCAAGAGGCAGACTAGCATGCCTAGAGTGGGTAGTGAGGCCAATTGGGCCAAGGAATTTTGATATGAACCAGGCCAATTGGGCTAATGAATCCTAATAAGAACAATTTGATATTTAGAAATATCATTTTGTTTTTTATTTGATATGTAATATTTTCATAATCAAGACTGATGAAGCTAAAAAGTGAGTCAGTTTTGCAATGTAAAGGTGATTTCAAAGGTTGTTACTAGGTTAAACAAGTTTGCTATCTGCAAAGTTAGTTACTCCAACCTTTCTGATAAATATATATCGTTGACTATAACAGCCCTTGAAACTAAGGTAAATAAGGCAAGGGTACAAGCTGCTTGCTAAGAATAGCACATTCAATTGCTTAAATGGCTGCAAGAAAACTCTGAAAAGGAGCAGCTTTATTTCAATAACATACCAAACATCATAAAGAAATGATGTAACCAAACATCATAAAGAAATGATGTAAGTGGCTTTTGTAATAGTCCATTACCATCTATTTGGTAGTATTTTAAACATTCAATTTTTTTTTTTTAATATATGAAACATTTGTGTTATCATTTATTTGGGCTTTAAATAAAGCATCATCTGAAGAATTTTTAATGATTTTTTTCTTAATTATAAATTATTTGTTTAATATATTTTAAAATGTGAAAATTTAATATAGCTAAAGCTGGTTAATTTAGTTTAGTTTTTCTTAGTTCATTTAAAATGATATATTATTTAAAGTTGTGTTTCCTTTATATTTAAAATGATACATTATTTTTAACATTTTATGTTTGTCAATTAGTTAAAAAAAATTGTAATTTGAGGAGTTTTTTATTATGGCAATAAGTTCTATTGTTTTCTACAACATTTCAAAAGTTTAACAAGTCTTACGCTTAATGGATTTGTAGGTTCGTAGTTCATTCACCAGAAATTTGACAGTAGCCAAAAAATGCTGAGATGTCCAAAACAAGAGATTACCAAGAAACCAAAAAACCATCAAGATATACACACAACCTATAGCCATAAGAAATTAGAAAAGGTTGTCGGTGCACGAGTCCACCCCCAATGGGGTATATTTATCCTCCTTGACGATAGTATTCATTTGATTGGCCCAATTGATTTGGGTTTGCATTGGCCATGTGGAGTTAAAAGTCAATTCTCTCTCCCAGCATCCCCAATTTACAAGAAGATTGGCTTACCTTATTCCCAGTCCAACGAGAATGTAATGTGATCACATAGGGAAAGGTGGATAACAATATTTGAATACGAGAAACCAATAGTTCAAAATCCCAACTCTTAACCACTTTTGACACAAGGGTACCCTAGATAAGTTTCTGATTTGTGGATATGGCCAGTTGGGAATCTCCATCCACTTGGATATTACAAAGCCTTATTTGCTTGCGCTCTACATACCTTGTTCTAGAGCAATAAACTCTACAACATTGTTGTTGGTGATTCCAAAGTTGCCAACATATATCCTTAGTATTTCCACGCCAGTCCTTGAAAAATCCTCCATTCTTGCTTGGGCTTGGATTTCCTTCGGCAACCCCGTCAAAGTTAAGTTTGGAAAAACCAAGCGGGGGAGTAAATTGAGGAGGGGAGTTTATCATCTTGGGAAATGGATTAATTGTATTTTATGTTCCATGCTTGTTTCAAGAGTTCCCACCCCCTTGCAACCAACACCACAATAGTTTGGCTCCCAAGGCTTTGTTAAGCATTTATGGTCCCTCAATCCAAGGCCCCCTACCAACTTTGGTTAACATACCTTCTCCCAAGCCACTATAGCCCACTTCCTAGTGTGCTCAGTGCCTTGCCACAAGAAATCTCAAAATTTGGTAGTGATAGCTTTATAAATCAGCGTATGTGTTGGCAATGCTGAAATTTGGTATAGCGGTAAAGCTTGAAGAACATCTTTGATCAAGGTCACATGACCTTCCAAGTTCAGAGAGTGGAAGGTCTAGTTGCCAATTCGATTTGAGATCCCCTCAAGAATGTCTTGCCAACAAGAAGCACATAAAAAAATTTCTACCTATGAGATAATTTGTTCGTTGGTTGTTGATCAATGATGAAAGGTTTCTTTACTATGTTTATAAGCAATTTATTCTTAATAACACTTATTTCTCAATCACCCAGGCACTCTTCCTGTCTCCCCCTTGGATTTCATCTCAATAGTTTTCCCAGATCACAACTCTATTTTGGCTTGACTTCTTTGTATTTCAGATCTTGTGCTTGTGGATTTATCATGGTAGTAAGGACCTAGTATTTTTAAATCAAAGCAAATCTTGCTCATGCTCAGTGTGTCATAAGTAAGGAAATTTCAATATTTCTCCAAGAAATCACATCCATCAAGATGGTCTAATATGCTAAATCTCCCACGTGACCACTCCACTTCCTCCAAATCTTGCACTAGTTTTTCCTCTACAAAGGGATTCTTAGATAAAAACTGGAAAATATGCAGTGGGTGTTCTGACTGTTCTTGTAAGAGAGTTAAGAGGATTACTTGTAGTTAGTGAAACCTCTGCAATCCCTCTAATAGTCAACCATTTAAGATTGGGTTCATCTTCAGCTAAATGCAAGGACAATTGATTTCCGTTTTGCTATCATTGTGTTGCAGTGGAAGTGACAAAATTGTAAATAGTTTGTTGAGATTGCCATCATTAATGCCTTGTCTGTATAATCTTCTCACATCTGGTACTCCTAAAGAAAAAAAGAAAGCTCGTTCTCTTCTTGGAATAATAATAAATCCACCTATATGCTTCATAAATGCATGGTTAAAAATATGCTTTATAAATGCATGGTGAAAATCGATAACTGAAAATTAATAATTCCCTCTACATGCTTCATAAATGCATGGCCATCCCATGGAACTTTGTTATTTCTAATTATTATGGCCATTCCCTTTTTGAGGATACTCCAAGCTTTGAAAATACATATGCTACATAGATCAGTTTAGGATTCAGTCTCACAACAGCAACAATAGCTAAGAAGTATGGAAGAACAATTGCAGCGTTTTGTTTCTATTAAAAAGCAGTTAACACAAGACTGTAAACAAGAATTTGACTTATGGTTTTGGCTCCATTTCCTTGTTAATATAAGCAGTCCTCATTTACAATGTCATTTTATAACATATTGCCGAAGGTTACAGAAGGACTAACAGAGAGAGTGGGGAAATTGAAGACAACATACAGTTCTCGCATCAAAGAAATGCATAATCTAGCCCATGCACTTGATGAAATGTCCCTATTAAGTTTTGAGAAGATCAACTTAACAGTATCTAAACAATCTTCAGCTCTAGGTGATGTAAGATTATGCTTTGTCACAATTCACAAAGTAGTGAAGTGAAGAGTGGATTTATATATATTTTACTTGTGTCCAGGTTTTGGCCATTGCTGTTTCAGAGGTTGATGCAATGCTCTAACCAACTCAGACTCTGTAATCAATATTACCAGCTATGTGTACTCTAATAGAGTAATCCTTTGCCACAAAATGTTGTTGCTTTGATTTCCTTCATCTAAGGTCTCTTTCAAGCTACCCTTCAATATCATTTTAATTTTACTGAAAACATGGAACATGCTTATCATTTGGGTTACTAACGATATATATTTCATGTATTTTAATTGATACACAATCACATTGTGGCACTTTAAGATCACATTTTTTACTACTCCGTTAGGAACAATTAGAAAATATTTTTATGGGAATTTACACAAAAAAAATTCATAAACAGGAAAACTTTACTATGGCCATATATATATATATATATATAGTTGCTTCTTGATCTGAGTTCAAATTTTTACAAATCATCACTTTTTGAGTGAATAGAAATAACCACTGCGACAGTAAAAGAGGCACACCAGAGGCTAGAGAACATAATAGCTCAAAGAAAGGAGTAGCGAATCCAATACAGTGCATAAGTCAACAGCCTTAAAAGTTTCCTCGGCTCAAATCTGTCCACTTCAATCAACAAAAATCTATGTCCCTTCTTCAAAGAAAATTCAAGCACCTTCAGGGCTTTTTCTATTTAGTCATCTCTTAGCTCTCTTGCAGAATGCATGTTTCCATTTGTCTTTGCCCTTTCTAGAAGGAGTTCCTATGCCTGCAAAATTCAGGATCACAAATAAGGAGTAGTCTACAAGGAAGTTAACACTTTATCACAAGCATAAAAGGATAAAACATCATTCAATGAACATCAACAAATCATGAAGAGGGCATGTTTAAAATAACATAACAATCTACTATGCTATCATATACTATTCCATGGAGGCAAAATCAGCTTGATGAAGTCATGAAAATCCAACGAGATCTTTGACTAGAGGCAAGGAATCAAAAATGCAACAACAAAAAACGCAATGAAAAGGTCCAAACCTCATTGGCCTTTGACCATTTAACCATAACTTTATAAAGATGTAAAATATAAAGATATATAAATCTAATAAACATCGAACCATGAACATAGGTATGAGAACATAGTAACTACATGTTTAAGTATAAAAATCAAACATGTTGCATGAACATAAATAAGTAAAGAGATTCTATTTGACAGCGAGCAAATTTTCAGTGACCATGAACAGATTATGAAAAAAGTATTTCATAACAACATAACAATGGGAAAACATAAATATACTTATCATATAATAAAGGGCCACCTGACGACGCCATGATAACCTAGCTTATCTATTCTTTGTGCATACCTCATTGATTCCCACTAGAGTTGAAGTCCTTCCATAGATGATCAGTCATGGTAGAAGATGATGCTTCTCCACTTATTCTATAGTTACCTAGAAAAATGTCAAACGTTATCGCAAAGAAATTTTCTAGAGCATCAAGGTATATATGCACACACAATGAAAGAGTGTCAAATGTACCTGGCATGGCAGGTAAGGTTGGATGGTCTTGCATCTCCCTTTGGTCTTGGGTTATCGCCATGGTTGGGGATTGTTGCATCACTATAAAAATAAACATACCACATGTTAGAGAATAGTGATGATTAAATACTTAAATCTAAAACCATGACTCTATTCAACACATGAAACTAACCTGGAACATAGACACGACATTATTTGGTCGATGACGTCCTTGCTTATTGAGGTATCGAAATTCAAATGGTTCATATTCTGATGGATCAACATTTAAATCAATTTCCAAACCATTGTTTTTTCTGCTGCTTCTTCTTTTCTTTGTGGGGCTAAGGAAACTCTTATTCCTCTTCAAACATGGATCAAGAGAACCCAATCCAAGTGTGAAGTCAAAATTAGTAACATGCAAATTATTGGCTTCATCCAACATTTTTTTAAGCATATCAGTCAACTGGATTGTCTTTGCCAAAGTAGTAGGAGGGTTATCGAAAATGAAATGTGTATAGCTAAACAACTCCTCCCTTGCCAAATGAAGTGCCTCGGCATCTGTGTCAACAACATTTGTGGCCATAAGAGTAGCATCGACATCTGCATCATGGTTTTGAGGCTCTATATTGATCTCAGGTGGGTCATTGCATATGTTATCCTCTGCATGCTGATGAAGCAATGGATTTGAATTATCCGAGTGGAAATACAACCAATTAACCTTTATGGCATGCTTGCAAATGTTTCCACGGATAGACCATGGACATTCACACGTTGTAAAATCCTTATGATACCAGGTGACAAGGTATTTTTTACCTCGATCTGTCTGACTTCTCACCCAATAAGC
The DNA here is from genome assembly GCA_000404065.3 of Pinus taeda. NCBI lineage: Eukaryota > Viridiplantae > Streptophyta > Pinopsida > Pinales > Pinaceae > Pinus > Pinus taeda. The sequence continues at coordinate 68,115 of APFE030024110.1, forward strand.
ACGGGTTATGTTCTCATGAGGACAACAATCAGTATCCATAATTTTTCTTGCTCATTTCCCTGATGATTCTAGCTGCTTTTCTCTCTTGTAGTTGTTTAGAAATCCTTCTTCTTTTAAGATTTACTTGAACCGATAACAAGGTTCAACTATTGTTAGTAACATATGCAATAACCAATCCATCCTCCGGGCACAATTTTTCCTTCTATCAGATAGAAATGTTGTTTTTAGGTAATAATGGTATGACTCAACAACATTATTGGTCTCCTGATTTGCATGAGGAAACTCTCGACAACCTTTAACCCACATACCTAGTTGCAAATAGAACGATGTCAGTCTCACTATATCACCTTTATAAAAGACAAAAAATGCATATAATACGAAAAATAATGTTTACTTACGAATCTTATCTCCAGTGACCCAATTCTTGTTGAAATAGTCTAAGAACTTCTCTTCATCTGCAAACTTGATAAAAAATTGATTGATTGCATCTTACACTTCATAATTGAGAGTGTGTTTCATGATGAAACCTACTCACTGAACATCTCCTTGGCTTTTATGGAACTAGTGGCCAACCGATTGACATTTTTCAACCAAGCCCTCCGTACATGCCAAATGCATAAGATCACATCACAACCTGTGATCCTCCTGCCATATTCAATGCATTTTAGTGTGTTATTTTTAGAAAAAATGCAAGTTTGGTTATATCATGACAATGTTAAAGTTACCTCAAGGCACTGATTTCAGCCAGTGCATCATCAACCATGAAAGCATTGACTTTCCAATCAGGACGGATTTGGAAACACTTGCGCATGAGCTGCTCTAGCCATATTGCAATATCATCTGATGTGTTTCGTGATGCTACGACCCATGCAACAGGCACCCCGCTTTGTTGTTCATCAAATGCCACGAGTGTATACAACTGATATTGTCATTTTCAACATTACATAAATTCAAATACAAGTTATTAATCATTCTGAATGTATACAACTTAAATAAATATATTCAATAAATCATTGGCATCTGAGTTACCCCGTATTTATTGGTGTTAAATGTTGAATCCATGGCTATTAAGCTATTGTGTGATAGCTTGACCATTGTCGCCAACATCCACTTTGTTTGAATCCCTATTATAAAAGGGACCTCCACACCATTGGGCTTTTGGTAAAAGAAAAAATCTTCCCGATGCTTTTGATACCAAAGGTTTACACTCATTTCATCCTTTTTGTGAAGTTGATAATTTCCCTTCGCCAACTTATTATATATGTTTACAATATCTTCCTGCATAAGAATAAATCTCTATCTCGAGCTGCCACATCGATGTCAACATGTCTCTTAATGTGGGTTCTTTACACTACATCAATAGGCACTCCCAAAAAGAAACAACTATCTAGATATGCAACAATGTCCCTTGAAAGCTTTGGCCTATGCAAGGCCCTGGTCTCACCTGAAGTGTCACATTGACCATGACAAGCCCAACCTTCCCCATCTTCATGTTCAAACATATTGAAAGTTAATATTGCTCTATCAGGAATTTCATGCATAACTTTCATAATAAAGTGGCATTGGCAACCCCTCTTCTACACAAATGAGGTCCTTCGTTTAGCTGAAAGATTTCCTCTTTTATCCTCTGGGCCAAATGAACAATGATAACTACACCAAAAATTTAAATTGTTAGTACATACAAAGAAAGATAACCTTGGTCTCAAAAGATTTAAACAATATATATTTTACATACTCACATATCATATTGCAATGCAGCGGTAGCTCTTTCTTTTGGTTTTTTGTTTTTGTTTTTGTATGAATTTACATGGAGCA